>JACXGJ010004353.1:0-45933 GCA_016801105.1 Esox niger
ACCTGAAGGTTTTGTGCCAAAATTTCCAGGTATTTGGAACTGATCATAATTCTCTCCACCCTGACTAAGGTCCCAGTTCCAGCTGAAGATAAACAGCCCAAAAGCATGATGCTGCCACCACCATGCTTCACCGTGGATATGGTGTTCTTTGGGTGATGTACAGTGCTGTTTTTGCACCAAACATACCTTTTGGAATTATGGCCAAAAAGTTCAACCTTGACTTCTTCCGACCATAACACATTTTCCCACGTGCTTTTGGGAGACTTGGTGTTTGTTTTTGAATACTTTCACCGGGCTTGGATGTTTTTCTTTGTTAGAAAAGACTTCCGTCTTGACATCTTACCCAATTGCCCATTCATATGAAGAATACGGGAGATATTTGTCACATGTAGCACAGTACCTGACAGAAATCCCTGTAGCTCCTTTAATGTTGCTTTAGGCCTCTAGGTAGCCCCCCTGACTCATTTTCTTCTCGTCATTTCATCATTTTTGAAGGGACATCCAGATGTTGGTAATGTCTATATTGTGCCATATTTTCTCCACATGATGATGACTGTCTTCACTGTGTTCCATGGTATATCGAATGCTTTGGAAATAATTTTTTACCCCTCTCTTGACTCATATATTTCAACAATGAGATCCCTCTGATGCTTTGGAAGCTCTCTGCGGACCAAGGCTTTTGGTCTGTGATGCAACTTTGAAAATCTCAGGAAAATTCTACTAGGACAGCTGAACATTATTTATTTATTATTATTTATTATTTATTTACTTTATGAGAAACTTTAAATTGTGGCATGTGTGTAATGACTTCTATTTAACATGAGTTTGAATGTGATTGGTTAAATCTGAACACATACCCAGTTATAAGAGGTTTAGGTCTTTATAAAAAATGTTTCCCCTTGAAGATTTCAGTTTGTTTTTAATTGAATTGTTCACATCATAGGTCACATTAAAGGAAACATTTCTGACATGATTCATCTTTGTTTCATTCTTTAACATCACAAAAGCCTGGCACATTAACAAGGGTATGTAGACTTTTTACTTCCACTGTATGTACAGAAAATGTGAATGCTGACTACAGATACCGCACTGCCATACTGCCACTGTCTGACTGATAATTAAGGATTCAGATTCTAGTCACAACAACAGTTGTAGGACTGCTTGTCATTTAGCTGCCCTCGGATCGATTGGGCCACTGTCACTAGAATGAACCTTAACGAACTCCAGGCGTGGAAGCTGTGTGTTTTCATCAAACTGCTTTACACTCCAGAAAATAAGTTCATCACCTGTCCATTGAGCCCGTCAGGCCCACAAGAAAACCACACATTTAACATTCCGCTGGAATTTCCAGCACCTGTCTTATCTATCAAAGGAGGGAATCTTCTTATGACACACAAATACAACTTTGCATTTTATGTTTCTTTTCAGGAAATGCAGAAGGAAAACCTGGTTAAAATATATTGGAGAAACCCCTTTTCCTTTTTCCACATTTGGCTATGTTGTAAACTTAATTTATCTGTACATAAGATATTTCAGCTTTTCATTTTCAAAAACTTGGCACAAATTCCCCAAATGTTGCTTTATCACAATGCAAGTGTATATAGATTAATGCCAAACCAAAAATCTATTATAAAGTAAGTCTATAACACTACAATCTGTGCAGAAAGTGAAAGGTGCTGAATCATTTCCCATTACACTGTATTCCATCCCAGGAATAGCAAAAGCACATTTCTCAATGAAGTAGCAAATCAGCAAAGTCGGTGTAACGTTTTGTCTCTCTGACAAGACACCTTGCGCAGTGACAAGTAACCAGAAACAAGGAGGCTTCAGTAAGCCGTAGTAATCCAAAAGCTGACGTTTAAGTTCTCTGTCTGGGCAGTCCATGCCAAGCCACACTCAGGAAACATACAGGCACACTAAACTTCGGCTGTGTGAAGACTCAAGCCTTGACCTAGCCCATAACTAATGAGTGGCTGGGATGTCCTATGGGCAATGAAACAATGGCAGCATCCCGCTTTAGCAACACTTCCAGGTGGCTCGAGCACATGCAAAGCTAACTGAGGTTGTCCAGTATGTTGGTGTGCCTTCACACCAGGTTGGCCCATGTGACTTTTGGTTGGGCAAGCTATCTGGGACAAAATACTGCCTCATGTCATAGGCCACCTGAGAAAGTTGTTAATTGCTATTCATCTGTTCACTGAGATTTAATTTACTCATATAAACCCTACATAACATTAGAATAAACAAAGAAACATTAATATAATCCAAAGTAAATAGATGTGCATACAGTTGTGCTCATAAGTTTGCATACCCTGGCAGAAACTGTAAAAATCCATGACATATCATGCAAAAACACTGTCAAGGATAGTGATCATATCAAGCTATTTATTATCACAGAGCTGTTTGGCTCCTTTTTAAATCATAATGATAACAGAAATCACCCAAATATCCCTGACCAAAAGCTTACATTCCCTTGAATGTTTGGCCTTGTTACAGACAAACAAAGTGACACACAAGTAACAATGTCAATTAAACATGAATTTCCCACACCTGTGGCTTTTTAAATTGCAATTAGTGTTTGTGTTTAAGTTGTCAATGAATTTCCCACACCTGTGGCTTTTTAAAGTGCAGTTAGTGTAAGTAGTCAATGAATTTGTAAGCTCTCATGTGGATTCACTGAGCAGGCTAGATACTGAGCCATGGGGAGCAGAAAATAACTGTCAAAAGACCTGCGTTACAAGGTAATGGAACTTTATAAAGATGGAAAAGGATATTAAAAGCCTTGCAAATACCAGTCAATACTGTCCAATCACCTATTAAATAGTGGAAAATGCGGGGATATCTTGGTACCAAGCCAAGATCAGGCAGACCAAGATTACAGCCAAAACTGCCAGAAGAATTGTTTGGGATACAGGCTGCCCTAGAAAAGGACATTGTGGTTGTTTTAAGGAGCACAATATGACAATATTTGAAAAATGTTTTGTTGCATGGTCAAGTTGCCAGAAAGAAGCCTTCACTGTGCCAATGCTACAAAACACCTTGTTACAATATGCCTGACAACATCTTGACAAGCTTCGGGCACACTGTAATTTGGACTGACGAGACCAAAATAGAGCTTTATGGTCACAACCATAAGCGCAATGTTTGGAGAGGGGTCAACCAGTCCTATAGTGAACATAATGCCATCCCCACTGTGAAGCATGGTGGTGGCTCACTGATATTTTTTGGGGGGGCTCCAAAGGCACAGGGACTCTTGTGAAAATTGATGGCAAGATGAATGCAACATGTTATCAGAAAAAACTGGCAGACAATTTGCATTCTGTATGAATGCTGAGCATGGGACGCTCTTGGACTTTCCAGCATGTCAGTGACTCTAAGCACAAGGCCAAGTTGACCCTCCAGTGGTTACAGCAGAAAAAGGTGAAGGTTCTGGAGCGGCCATCGCATTTTCCTGACCTTAAAACCTTCGAGCCTCTCTGGGGATCTCAAACGTGCATTTTATGCAAGATGACCAAAGACTGCATGACCTGGAGGAATTTTCCAAAGACGAATGGGCAGCTATACCACCTGTAAATATTTGGCCTCAAAGACAACTATTACAAAAGTCTACACAGTCATTGATGCTAAATGGGGCAATACACAGTATTAAAAACAAATACTGTGACTTTTGAACAGGGGTCAGTACATTTTTTTTCTCTTATGTTTGGTTTTATGATTGTGCCACACTGTTATGACCTACAGTTGAATGTGAATCCCATAAGAAATAGAAGAACTGTGTTTTGCCTGCTCACTCATGTTTATTTTTTTTTTTACAAATGGTACATATATTACCAATTCTCCAAGGGTATGCAAACCTTTGAGCACACCTGTACATATCAATTCATCAAACGTGATCTGTATGATATTTAGCAAAATGTGTCATCTACGTATATGAAAAAATACTCACATTGCATAGTTACTTGCTTTCTAGAAGCCATATGATTGCTATTCAGGCCCACCACTGCATCATGTCCACTATTTATAGGGCATCAGAGCAAAACTATTTTAATGTTGTGTAATTAGGTGCAATTGACCACTCAGATTCATTTCCTGATCTTATATGTGCTATTACCTTGTCTGGTAAATGTTTGTGTCTGGTAAATGTTCATGGCTACCACTCCCTCAAGTGGTAAATGGAAATAATGACCACACACCACTTCTTTCACAATGCCACTCCAAAATTAGTGCAGACATTAAACTGCAATGACTTGCAAGTGGTATTGGTTTTTTGAACTTTCTGGTTTGCCCAGATCATTTTTCTTGGAGAAACACAGATTAGGAAAGCTAATATCAACTCAAACAAGTCATATTAGGAGAAAAGATAGTCAACGTGTTTCAATTCTTAAGCTCATATGTCTTTACAGACAAGAGAAAACCAATACATAAAAATGAGCTAAATAAAAATGATTTCACACAGCTATTGACAAAGTATATTTGATACCTGTGTATTACTCTCTTGATGCATTTTACATCTGGGGAGAAACCATGACACCAAGTGCCGATAATCTCAAAGCAATGCCAGGAAAGTGAGGTAAACCATACAAGAACAAATAAATAAAACATTTTGGGAATGCATTTTAGAATCAATAAAACAATCTGATAAAAACACGATGGTTCATATTACAGTAAGATGATGATTGTAACGTAATCCTCAACTACTGATTGTGTGGTGGATTAGTAATGCTAAACCTTTTTCGACAAGTTTGTATTAAAACCCTTCATAATTCATCAAAAGTATTTTTTGTATGCTATCATTATGTATACTGTCATCACACATCAATTCACTAATTTGGGGTAACTAAAATGTAGAGTTGTCAGGATACTAGATGTTCATTATAATTACACTGAAACACAAGAGTACTTCAAATTCAAACTCCTACTGTTGTTTTTTACTCTGACGTGTAAATAACATCAGATGTTTTTCAGAGCTGATTGGTCAAAATAAAATAAAACATACCTGTACTGCCTGACTAAGCACAGACTAACCCTTGACATACTGGGATGCGTAGGAGAACATTCAATGAAAGCAAAGCAGCGAGACGTAGGGAGAACAAATGACCAATGGGCAGTGGCCAGGCGAGTGAGGCTTGTGAACTAAATGGCGGTAAAAAGAAAAATGCCAATGACAAGAATCAGGGTACTTTCTGTCTGTGTTTAAACATACCAGTACTAAACCTTTTTCTTTTTGGAAGATTAACTTGCTGCAAAACATTAATCCTGAGTATTAAAATGCCAGGAAAAAATTGTTTAGTTCTGGGGTGTGTAAACCCAGACAGAAATTACCTTGATTCAAAATGAAATGGTTAACAGACCACAGAAATGTACATTTACAATTGGCATTTCAGTCTTTGGAAATAAATCCCAATGAAAAACTGAATTGAAGAGGGCAGGACTTCAAGGATTTGGAAAAAGTCAGTATGGACTAATGGACTTTCAAAAAGTTTTTTATCTAATAGAAGAATATAGAAAATGTCTCTGTGTTGTTTTGCAAGGGGAGGTTGCACACAGTACTGAAAACCAGCCTGTCAATCATTTTGACACATTTACAATTTTTGCTTTGATGCCAGATTTGCACACCCAGATCACTAATTTTATGTAAATAACAGAAAAAGGCAATTGTCACATGTCATTTTCCAAGGTTACATAGGACACTTATGTTGAATTTACGTTTGGGCCACAAATCCAAGTACAGGACAAGTCAACAATGTAATTTTGGTTCCACCCAGACACATTACAGATATAGTAGTCTTTTTAAACCGAGCTGCAGTAAAGGAAGGAAACTGCTCAGGGTTATCACCCATAGCTTAGGGAGGTTTCTAACAAGATCAACATGACCTGGTAAAGGGAGTTCATAACTAATCAGTCAACAGTTAAATAACAAGAACAAATGAAAAAGAATAATTTATGTTGCGGTTGTTATGAACTCCGTTGACCTGGTCATTTAAGTCGGAATTAGGAACATCCCAAATGGTGAACACAGCAGTGTACTTTAACTCTTCACACCTCTGGATAAAACTGAGGATGGACCAACCACATTGTAGTGACCACAACAATAACTAAACAACCGCGATGAGAGCAATACAAATAAAAAAAATACATCACAGAGGAAACTCTAATTCAAAGACACTTTGTAAGTCCAATGGAAGTTAATTCAATCCACCCATATTTGAACAGTCTAATAGAAAAACGTAAGAGGACATTCAATTTCCTCTTAGTTGATGCATTAACTGAAGGCAAAACATTAATCCTGAGAGAAATCTACACACAACATGATATATAAAAGAACCTGTAATAAGGGATTCAGCTGTCCATTACTCTTTGTACATGATGTACAGGCAATCAGGGATCCAACCGGCAGCTGCAAACTCCACCTGTCATTAAAGTTGCACTAGCCACATTGATTGGTATTTCAGCTGTCCTGACATCATTCTGATGTCTGCAACACATTTTCAACCAAAACAGTTCCCACACAGAGAAAGCAGGATGCTGGCACAGCATGTTAGAGCTTCTTGTCTGATGGAAAGATCAGAGGACTGTTATTGATGGATATCATTACCCAACTGACATATACAGCATTGCTTAATTTTTCATGTTTCAGGACTATAACAACAGCACATATTTTCTATCAGTCATTCAAAAAAAGGAAATAACACATCTGTTCATCTGGTTTAACATCAAAGACATTGCAGTCCAATGTAATACTAATCATCGACAAGAGAATTTGTTTGAATGCAATTTCTGAAAGCATATTCATTCCAAGACTATTCAAACAAGTGCAGTAGTTTCATCGCTCTATGGGAATTTAAGTAAGAAGCATTGGTCAGAATTCTCCAGTGTCACATCTGGTCTAAATGGTTATATTTTTTCTAATTATTGTTGATTTCATCTTCATCTATGGTAGCATCTATCTCTCTCAGGTGTACACTCATCAAACATAACTTGCCCCTTACAATGAAATTCAGAGCGGACTGTATCAGTCCGTGCCTTTGTAGTTCCAACATGCAATATCTCAGACATCACTAGCCCCATATTTCTTTCATGAATTTATTTAAGTTCAAATGACCAACAAACATTCATGTGGACATGGTCATACACAAGGGGTGGGGATCCATGCGCATAATTTTGTCACCATTTTCTGTAATATGATTTTTCTTAATTTCGTAAACATTTCTGTATGATTCCATGCCTGTTTCAAATTCTGTATCTACAATAAAACATATTTAAACATAGACACAGCAGGCCAATCCCGTGGAGAACAACTTAACAACTTTATTGTTAAATGCTAAATCAAAAGACTTGCATATGCTAATAGGATGTACATATACACAGCAATGGAAATTACCTAAGATGTAAACTCTTTATTTCCATCAAACAAAGCCACTCCGGTCAAATGAAAAACAAATGAATTCATCATGCAAGCCTCTCGTGAAATTCATTTTCCGAAAGCAAACAGATTTGTCCCAGTAAAATTACAGTTATTTAATTTCCACTAATCTCAAGTGTAATCCAATTATTTGGACAGGGTATTAGTTAGCTTTGAGTCTTTTGCTTCCCATATCATGTGTTGGTTCCTCTGGCACTCGTTTGGAACCTTTGCCCAACTCGACCGCACTGAGGGTGCTCTGTTCTTCGATGCTTTCAGGACTAACTCCTTTCATCTGTCTAAGCTCCCTCTTCTCTCTCCTCTCCTCCATTTCTCCAATCTCCTCTGCAAACAGGGATTTGAGGGGTGGAATGAGTCTAGGGAGGATTTTGAAGTCTCCAAACCGGATCTGAGGAGATATAGGGAAGACGGATCACAAGCACTGTTGGAAAACAGACTCTTATTTAGACAGCGGGGGGTCGTTCAACATACCGAGGCAGCTGAAAAAGTATCTCTAATGGGATTTAAAATAAAGTTGTCCAACCCATTGTGTCTAAGACTAAGGGCAGAAGTGTGCACTTTTTTGAGCTGTAGGCAATACCGGTCCAAGGTATTTTTTAAGTTACACAGTTCAGAGGTATCTCTCAGGTGCGCCGGACAAGCGGACTGAGGCAAAACATTCTTAAAAACTCACCCGCATGTGGTCAAATGATATTCCCACCCTGTCGTTGAAGTCCTCACTAAAGAGGGGAATCTTGGCATAGCGCTGGCTGAAGTGGTTCAGCATGATGAACTCCGCATTCATCTTCATGCCAATACCGATGGCCTGGGAGGTGGTACTGGCATTTTGGGAGGCAAGCAGAGAAGCATGATGCTAGTATTCCGACAGTAATTCCTAGACTTAAGCCCCATGGTAGTCTGTACAGATTTGAGCTAAGTTCAATAGTTCAGCTCAATGACTTTCTCAAAAGGGATTCATTCTTTTGAGTCATTTTCAACGCAAGCTTTTTTTTTTTAAACCAAAGTCACAAAAATTCCAGCTTGAAGGCAGAAGCACCCATTATTGAGTTCCAAAAATCAATGACAATTTCGGGGGAAGAATGCAGCTACTTATATTGCCCTCTAAAAATGACTGGCTTCTCAAGAGCTCATTGAGTTTAGTTGGCAGTTGAAAAAGGGCACTTGCCTGTTGTTGTTTACCTCCTTGAATGCACATCATATTTCCACATTCACACTGGGAAGGCTAACAGAAATACTTTACTAATGGAAAAACCAAAGGCACCTCTGAGAAGAGGCACAAGTAGATCAGTCTACCTACCTGTGTCTCTTCTCCACAGCCTCATCCTCCAATCCGTCTTCCAACGTGGCTTCATGAATAAGTAACGTTGCGTTTTTCCCTTTGAAAACACAATGACAAACATGAATCACAAGACTGGTGCATGGAGGAGCACTTTCAGACTATTTTCCTCTCCCATAGGAAATCAATCACGCAGCTCCGTATAATAAACCAGCACCCGGATCCGTTTGTCCCGGCCATCCATAATGAACAGGCCTGGGATACACCCCGGCTGTGGCTCTCTGGGAGGCTTCACTTGGATCACATCCAGTTGAGCAATTTAAAACGAGTCAATGAAGTGGGATCCCAGAGGAACTATTAGGAAGACCTTGTGATTCATAGCAAGCTTTGGAACCAATCGATAGCATTAAGAAATACAAGGAATACCATACAGCTAGTGGAGCATGCGGCATGAATAAGGTGTTCAGATTAAATGGGCCACCAAAGAATTACCTCTGATCTACATCTGTACCATACCAACAGCACCTGAATACAGGTCACAGGATGCCCTCTGGGTTCAAAACTCTGGCATGTAAAAGAGATGTCCTCTGGCTCCCCAAGCACAATTGCACAAAATGTGTGGTACTGACCCATATTTGCAAGGGCGTTGCAGGGCATTGTGTCCCCAGAGAAGACCAGCTGCCAGCCGGATCGGTGAGTGATGCTGCAGGCGTAGGCATTCTTACAGTGGCGCACTGGACAGGTTTGGAACTAGCAATAAAACACATTCTGTGTTTAAGATTGGATGATAATAACCGCACAAGAAACAGGTGGTCATGCAAAGAAGAATGTGGTCATACTGAACCAAGCAGCCTGTTAAAGCCTCCACACACCTTTTCTAAATCTGATTTCTTCAGCAGTGCTTGGATGACGGCCGTGGTACTTATCTTGGGCAACTCGGGCCCCTCGCCCATGTCTTTGCTAGGGACAAAGCTGAAAAATGGTAAAGAAGACAAATATTAGAGACAAAGGACTTGGTTTTATAAGTGAAATGACATCGGCTGCGCTTTTTCCTCTCATTTATTATTTCCAAGGAAATCTACAGGTCTATCTATGTTCATCCATTATGAATGCAGATACATAGCAAGAATTCGTAATGATTTGAAAATATTTGTGGTTTTATGTTTGTAGATACAAATGTTAACAAAAAAAGGAACCAGGCAAGCCTAGTTTTGCCGGCCCGCGATTAGAACGCATGAATGTTGTTGTCCCTGACTGGATTCGATTCATTGTTTTCTACATGGCAGACTGTCTTTAACCACTACACAATTGAAACAGTGGATAGTGTTGCACGTATACATGGGTAAAGATGTGGTGTCTGTTTACTTTAGCATTAGTCAAAACTCCATGGTTCTCTAAACGTGTTCCCTACATTATTAGCTGACATTCAAGCTAACAGATATAACAGGGTCGCAACACTACATTCAACGCGTTAAATTAGAATGGGATCACTGTAGATGGCTAGCTAATAGCTATACAGTACCTATAATAAAAACAATAACAGTTGAACTGCAAACCACTATGCTATTTTAACTATGCTATGTCAATCTAAATAGTGAGCATAATGTTTGTTGTCGATGCAGTTCATCCATCACAAAATAACCATAATCAGTTTTACTTCAGGCTTACTATAATGTAGCTAAAGCTTATAGACAGTGACATTTTAGACTATCCAGAAAAAATTCTGATGCATATTTTGTTTGGTCCGTGGCGAGGATTGAATCCCAGTTGACTATGTGACAGTCTGCTTCCCTGACCACTACGCTATTTAACAATGCGTAGTCAGTCAGTCAGTAGTGAGTCAGGCACTCACTCACTAAGAGACATACGCTATTCTTGGCTGACTCCGCTTACGCGGTCGGGCGAATAGTAGTACAATATAAAATGACAGTGAAAATCTGCCATTTTGCCATCGAGCAAGGCTCTTAATCCAAATTGCTAATGTAAATTGCTTTGGATAAGAGTGTAAGCTACATGACTAAAACACAATTAAATGTTTACCATTTGAATTTTGCATTGAATCCCATGAAGTGATGTTATGTAAAAAAAGGTTTTTAAAAGCAGTAGGCTAACATTTGAAATGTTTAGAACTGTGATTATTTGGATGGTATTTGAATCCCATTTGGTATATGTAAATGTGTGCAGATCTAAATAGTTGAAGGATTTAAAATAGTATTTAAAGGTTTTTTGACTATTTTCTTAACCGTATTGATCGCTAGTATGATCAGAACGTGAGGATTGATCGTGTTTTTAGCTGTAACAGTTCTAGAGTTACTTGGTAATTTGTTATTCGAAACAAATGTATGCACATATCTCTACTTATAGTTGATTAAATGTCAAAGAACTTAATCTCTTTAAAATATTAAAGGGCAATCATTTTCAAAACAGACTTGACATGACTGAGAATCTCCTCGCAGTGGTCATGGTACTGGTTGAGCCAAGTCATTATCTGGACAGGTGCCACTAGATAAATCGGGCTGAAAGCTTTCCCAAGTGCTGTCTGAAAGTCAAAGAGACAAACATATAAATGTAAGTGTTCCATTTTGAATAAATTAAACAGGCATCTTTAAATCTTGAACAGGGAAACACCTCACTGACCATGGCTCGCTCCCTCTGAAACAGCAAACTCAACAATCCCTGAAAACATTTAAAAACATATTTATCATTTATGCAAAAATACCCATTAAAAAAAACATATCACAACAGAAAATAACCCTTACAGTGTGATGGTCAGCATGCATGTGAGAGATAAAGACTGTTGAGATGTTGGCAAGGGTCTCGTCAACACCGTCCCCATAGTGTCTGCAAAGCTGGCCAAAGGTGCCCTCTCCACAGTCCAGCAGCACTGACTGAGTAGAACTGAAGGAAATAGGATATTGAAACAAACAGACATTTATACCCACCATCTCACGCATAGGGGAAAACATTTATTTTGGGTTAATACCTGATATTGACCAAGGTACCACTGACGTTCCTTATCTTCATAGGAAGAGCAGATCCAGTCCCTAAGAAAACCACCTCTGGGTATTTTTCTGCCCGTCCTGCAAGAAAAAAAAACTACTGTGAACCACATACCTTTTCTATGGCACGAAAAAGTACGTTGTAAACAAATGAATCTCTATCAGACAAATAACTGTATGGTACTAAATTCTGTTATTTTCCCAGCTTGTATGTGTTTGGTCCATTTAATGTGTGTGAAACATTGGGGCTCATTCAATTGAGAGTAAAATGAATTGATTGTCCCTTGTTGAAAGGAGCAGTCCAGCATTTCCTTCTGACCTGCTAGCATGACATGTACCAGAAGAGGGCTCACCTGACAACACCGCAGCATCACTCGCACAGAAATGCTTGCACTTCTCCACTTCTTGAAGAAAGTTAGGGGCTTCAGCAGCCTCTTTTACAAACTCCTCAGATACACAAGTGGGGATGGCATCCCTGACAAATAGGAAACAGAACAGCAAACACAACTAATCAAATACAATTGAAAAGGGAAAGGACTAACTTTCTCATTTCAGTTTTGACTGTTTTGGCATCTTCAAGGCAAGAAAGAATGGGAAAGAATTGGGAAAAAAATAATCTGAAATGTTTTTTTTTGACAAAGCAGACTACCAGTTTGGTCAGATAAATGGGGACATGAAGGACCAGGAAACAAAAATACGTCATCGCACTCTGCAAACAGACTCACCTTTGCCATTCAATCTTGGGTCTTAGTTGGAACTTCAACAGACACTCAGCCCTGACATTTGGGATATGCATGGTAGCCTGGGTCTCCTTGAGAAGATCAAAGACAGTCATCAGCTTTACAAAAACCAAGAGCAGAAATAAGCACAATACAATGCACGCTACAAAAGACCTCCCTTTGAACACACTTATCTCTGGGCAGCAGCGGAAGCATAAAACGGGAAACTAACTTCCAACACTCACAAATCACCTTTGTTTTGTAATGCTTGAGCTCAGGAAATATCTCTGGATGAATCAAACTGAGCTGAGTCTGAATCTTGTGGCTCCTGACGTTGTGAACGGTACACACTTGTTCATTTAGGATCAGGTGCTCAGTGGTTGATGAAAATCTAAAACAAAAAAGACACTTGTAAAAGCGACATCACGTCAGAAAGAAATAATAAAACGCCAGCAGAATCTGGTCGTTTTAGACAACATCCTGATCTGTTATGCCCAACTGAACACCTTTCCATCCATTGCTTGTATTTGTCGTTTTTCAGAACGCTTTCTGGGGTCATGTGGACAACTAAGGCAGCCGGGTCTTCTGTTCCTCCATCCTGGTATCTGCAGATGAGACAAGTAACTCAAATGTATTAATATGTCAATTAAGCAAATGACTACAATTGCTAAGAAAGAAATGCAAAAGCAGCCTTGGACACAGTCAGACGACAGCTCAGGCCATTACCTGCTGAGCTGCTGATTGTTGCAGAGTGGTTGAACAAACTCCTCAGAGGGACATTCAACCACAATAAAGGCTGGTCCTGGATCGGTGGGCGTGCACACCTCCTCAGGACGGATCTGTAGGTAAACCATATTAACGGCATCAGACAAGAAAAGGAAACGTTTGCCTAAAAAAAGAAGAACAGTTAACACACTTGTGCATAGTGGAAGGTATCCAATATCATATCATTGGTTAACTAAACAATATAATTGGTTTAATGTCTCCGTTACCATAATTCAGTAAGGGTTCACAAAGCGTTTTTTCCGGAGCCTTTCTGAAATAACGGGAAAGCCAACACTATGATGACTAAAATGTAGGTCCTATAAAACAGATTTAACAGTCAATTGTCTACATGTTTTGGTGTACATTTAGAGCTGCTCCCCTTCCAGAATCCTCATAGCTAAACCTATGAAAGATAATAAAACAATACGTGCAAATATTCAGAAAGGGAACAAGTTTCATGCACAAAACAAAGACAAGAAAGTCAAGAATGCTTTTTAAGGCCAATAATGTCTTGAGTCTGTCATAAAACCCTTGCAACCAACCACAATCCGGTCTGTTCTTCACCATGACTTGACTGCAGGAAGCCCTTGCAGTGTCATACATTGTTCCATTCTTCAGGGAATAAGGCAGAGATCATAGTCAAGTTTGACTGTTTTGCAAGGGATTCAGGTGGCCAGGAATAATCTTACCCAAACCGTTATCAAGAAGGTCTTCCTCCAACGACACAAAATCAGGTAAGCCTTCGCAGGCTCGTCGCCACTAGAGCTTTTCTTAATTTCAATTAGAATTAATACCAACAAACCAAACTTATTGTGACTGTCATACAGCAACAACACTTACACCCAAGAGGACCATAAAGCTGAAACTATGGATAGGTGGAAGTAGAGTGACCAAATAAAAAGACGAGCTTCTTTATTCAGCATGGTGAAGAGCAAACGGTTCAGTGTGGGTGGGTAAGCCAAGGTTTTAATGCCTAGAAGTTGGTGCTTCTAGGCACCATTGTGTCATGTCGTGTGTAGTGAGTGTTCACTGAAAAGGAATAAAAATGTACAGTACCAGCCAAAACTTTGGAAACATCTACTCATTCAAGGGAATTCCTTTAGTTTTACCATTTGCACCTTGCAGACTAACAGTGACAAGACATTATTATACAAAACGATGTAACAGGTATTGAATCATGTGATGAATCATGCAACAACCAAAATTGTTAAACAAGATTAAAATATATTTCATATGGTAGATTTCTCAAAGCAGCCTTGATGACAGCTCTGCACTTTCTTTGCAGTCTCTCAACCAGTTTCATGAGGTAGTCACCTGGTATGCATTTCAATAAACAGGTGTGCCTTGTTCAAAGTTAATTTGTGGAATTTCTTTGCTTAATGCGTTTGACAAGGTAGGGTTGGAAGACCATGCGGTCGGCACTGAAGCAGTCCATATCATGTCAACAACAGGTGAAATAAGCAAAGAAAAACAAAACAGTTAACAGTCAAAGAAAATTCCAAGAACTTCAAGTCTTCAAGTGCAGTTGAAAAAACATCAAGCACTATTATGAAACTGGCTCTCATGAGGACCATCACAGAAAAAGAAGACCCAGTGTTACTTCTGCTACAGATGTTCATTAGATTCATCAGCCTCAGAAATCCAACTGCTCTTCAGAATGCGTCACAAATAAATTCTACACAGAGTTCAATGATCTGAGACTGTGTGAATCAGGCATTCATGGTAAAAATTGCTACAAACAAAGAAAACACTACTAAAGAACACCAATAAGACCGAACTTGAGCCAAGAAACATGAGCAATGGTCTATACTATAATGGATTATACTGGTGGAAATCTGTGTTTTGGTTTGTCAGAATTTGAGATTTGTATTTGTGAGACGCAAGGCAGGTGAATGGATGATCTTTGAATGTGTGCTTCCCACGGTTAAGCATGGTGGAGGTGTGATGGTGTAGAGCTTTGCTGGAGACACTGTGATTAACATTGAATTGAAGGCATACTCAACCAACAAGGCATCCACAGCATTCTGCACCAATACACCATTCCATCTCGTTTGTGCTTAGTGGGACCATGATTTGTTTTTCAATAGTACAATGACACAAAACACACCTCCGGGCTGTGTAACAGATATTACACCAAGAATGAGAGTGATGGAACTGCATCAGTTGACCATGCCTCCAGAATCACACATCTCAACTCATCCGAGACGTTTTGGGAATAGTTGGACCGCAGGGTGAAGGAAAAGCAGAACGTGCTCAGCATATGTAGGAACTCCAAAAAAGCATTTCAATCTTGGAAAAGCATTCCAACTGACTGAATATGCTTGAGAGAATGCCAAAAGAGTTCAAAGCTGTCATCAGGGTCAAGGGCAGCTACTTTAAAGAATCTAAAAGAAAAATGTACTTAGATTTGTTTAACAAATTTTTGGTTACTACAGGTTTTACTTCTTCATAATATTGAATGTCTTCAATATTATGAAAAATAGTTTTAAAAAATTAAATACACTTGAATGAGTAGGTGTGTCCAAACTTTTGACTGGTACTATATACATAACTAGATGTTGAAAAGAGGGATAACATTTATGTAGACTATTATCTACATGTATTTGAAGTACCTCTCTTCCTTCATAAGTCACACTCTTCCCATCCTTTAGAGCTGCAATGAGTGGACCAATTGCTGCAGTCCCACTGTTGAGGAAGTACATGATAGAAATGATCATTATCGGCTTAAGTTTGTTGAACAGGCAGAATTGCATTTAAAATGAAAAATCAACTCACACTGGTAATCCAAGTTCTTTTGCTTGAGCAACCAAGAAATTTCCCTTCTTTGGATGAAGCTGCAAGTCAAAGATAACATGTAACATAAAAGAACACTTGAAACAAAAATTCTTGCAAAGTATGTCAGTAGAAAGGTTTCCATCTAATTGCTTATATATGTTCCTGCAAAGAAAATATTCAAATGTTTCCACCAGTGGTGTTTCAACTGAACAGGCTTGTTCAGAATGAAATTAATTGACATATTACGTAGTGCATATTCAGATAAATATTTGCCTTATGTAACTTCCCATCTTCCAGATTTCAATTAAACATGACCTACAGTGACCTCATTTATAATTGGGACAGTAAAGCATTTTTGTTGTCTTTTGGCTCATTACTTAAAAAGCCATAGTGGGAAGACACCACAACAAAGACACGTTATATTATGAAGGCATGACTGTCCTTGAACTGTGGATTGAAGAATGTTTACTGAGACACTAAGATTGTGTTTCTTACCTTACAAACAAATGCCACAATCAAAGCCGGATCTCTTGTTACTCCTCCTTTTCCACCTGAGATGAAAATGCAGTGTGAGAAATACTGCTCTCTGGAGCTCAGCATCCTTCAGCATGGTAATGACTGTTTCCACATATACTGTCCAGGAAATGAAACACCCACTTATTTATTAACATATACCTTTCAAAAACATTGTTGGTTACTATTCCTTCACCAAACAGGTGCAAAAACCTTAGTGGTGACCTATTCAACTTTAATTTATAGTGAACCCCTAAATTCCTGGCACCCTGGGTAAAACACAAAAAAACTAAGGCTGTGAATCAATCTTTAGCAATGGCCCTTCCAGTCCCCTGACCTAAGCCCAATTGAAATCCTGTGGGGTGATCTGAAGAGACAACAAGCAAGGACCAATGACTCAAGCCTCTGTATAGAATCTGCATGGATAAATGGTCACTGATCTCATTTTACATATATAATTTCTTTCTATGAAAACTGACTATTAAGAAGAAATTATTTAGTGGTGTTGGCGCATCTCGTTGACCCTTCGCAATTCAGTAACAACAAGCAGTAGTGGGTAGTGACAGTTGAGTCAGCTTATCAATTTTCACCATTGATGTTTTGAAGTTGAGGATTTCTCCCCTCCTGACTGACAGTTCCAAGATAGCAAATCAGTTTTATGAGCTTTTACCTCTAAATTGAGGACTCCTGCTATACCAAGTGGTAATGAGTATGTCTGTGTCTTGAATGATGAATTTGTACATTTGTGTCTTGAAACACACTGCCTAAAGTGTGGTCTATCTGGTTTACCCAACAGTCTATTGGAATGGATCTTTGAATAGCTGACTGAGTATAACTTGATGCTTGCTGATTAATAACAGAAAAGGTTTCAGGGGCAAGTCAATGTATTTATGTTTAGGCAAACCATGCCTGTATTGGAAGAAGACTAGTTTCACATCTTCTAGTCCGTTTTGCTGTGGGAAGCAATAATGTTGCTGAAACAAAGACTGTTCTGCAGAGTTGATTGAAGGAAGCAAATGGGGGAAAGCTCCACACCACTCTCTCACCTGTGTATCTCTCCTGTGTTATTATCATTGTTGTCTTATTATTGTCTTCAGATCTCATCTTGTACTCGTGTTACATTGACAATGGAGTGTGATTTCTTTGCTGGTTTGCTCCGTGCCCTGCAATGTTTACTGCTAAACCAGCTGCTCTCTCTTCATCCATGTTGTTTTACCCATAATTCCAAAGCACTTGATCAAGGTGGTGAGGGCACAGGGCGACACATTTCTTCAGAGGAGGTTGAATCTTTCTCCTTCTACTCACCATTCTATGACCTTCACACAGTCAACATCACTTGTTCATTAAATCTAGACATTCTTGTTATATGTATTGTTCAACAGTCGGTCATATTGACCGTCTTTATTAGATGCTGATGGCAGACTTATCACATTTCAGCCCAAATGCAGGTATCTGAACTCTACTTGCCATGTTTTCTCTCCTCCGACCCAAACAAATCAGCCCCTACACAGATGGTAATCTCCTGTCACAATCTTCCTTCTTTCCCCTAATATTTATCTACCCTATTCGCTCCACACTCTGCTGCATAGGAGTCAACCCCTGATTTAAAGATGGCTAGAGTTACTCTCTGCTTGAAGGCCAACCCACCACCTCAAGCTCAACCTTGAAAAGAAGGAGCAGATTCTGTAACATATTTAGAACGTTGTGGCCAGTCGGGTGTTCCCAAGATCTCCCATGTCACGCGCTCCTCCACCCACTCCCCAGACTACGAGTTGAAGCTCACATAGTATATAGCATTGGCATTGTGAGCGACAAGCATGGTAAGATACCAAATGGGTTATTCCCTTTCATGCCATTGGCCCTATGAAGGGCAAACATGTCCGTCATGTTCCAGTGTAGAAAAATCGTTTTGCTAAGTATAATACCGAGACAGAAAAAGAGATCTGCTAAATAATGCAAAGTAAGAATTTGGGCATTGGAATGTTTAAACTGCTGTCAGAAATAAGTGTGTGTTTAATGAAACCTAAAACAAAACATATTACAATAGCAGAAAATGTTACCAATAGAAGTTAAACTTGAAGATGCTATTTGTAAGATTGTTGAAGAGTTCATTCATGTCCTTGAATAAGCGGTTAGATGCATACAATCTCCTGCCCCAGGGTGGTCTCACAAACAACTTTATTTACAAGAGCTAATATGATTTTTATAATGAGTGCAACCAATATATCATACAAATAAATGCTATTTTAGCATTCTCAAAATCGATTGAATACACAGTGTATCCTAAATGAAATGTTTATTGTTCGGCCATCAAAGTAACTTGAGACAAAACGAGGATGCTCTAATTAAGTAGTTTACATCTTGAAAACAAATCCTGCATGTTCTGCAACTGACTTTGTCCAGGTCTACTGGCTCACCTTAACACTGGGCCTAAAACATGGGCCTGAAACAGAAAAAAACTACCGAACAGGCAACGGAAGCATTTTCTTTTGCTTACCATTGTTTAAAAAAACATGTTGTTTTCTTTTCCTCTCTCTCATTTATGATTTAGGGCACAGCATTTTATGACACTGAGTCAAACAGTCGCAAAGTAGACTAAAGGGAGATGTCCCAAATATTTAACATATGAATTACCAAAATAAGTTATAAGGCTACTATTCTTAGGTCCTCTTTGCTTTCATAAGGTAAGCTTATGTAATTTATGTACAGACTACAGAAGAATACAAGACTTGACAGAGGAAGCTCTACTCCTCTTTAATTATTAGTTTCAAATGACTTATTAAAAAAGCAGGGTATATAATTGTTTGAAAGTATATTATTTCTGGCTTTTTTAACAGGTTAATGAATGTGTGTTAACACATTGTGTTATTCCTGCCAATAGAGCCCCGTGACGGACGCCCCCGTGACGGACGCCCCCGTGACGGACGCCCCCGTGACGGACGCCCCCCGTGACGGACGCCCCCCGTGACGGACGCCCCCCGTGACGGACGCCCCCGTGACGGACGCCCCCGTGACGGACGCCCCCGTGACGGACGCCCCCGTGACGGACGCCCCCGTGACGGACGCCCCCGTGACGGATAAAAACAGATGATAACATCGCCTATTGGCAATGTTTTGACAGGTTGTTTCCGACAATGTTTAAATCCAGGCATCACCCAACCCTCACCACTGCAGACCATTTTTGCAGCTTATGCAGCATTAATGATTTGTATCTTATACTATCTAGCTTGTTGCCAGTAAGATATCTCAAACCTGTTTTTCAGCTCTCCCTATGCATAATACGTGACAGGTTTCCTAAGTGACAGTATTATCCAAATAGATTATACCATACCCTGTTTAAGGGCATCCAGAGCCAACATCTACCTAGTCTTACCTGGACTGGTCTCTCTCCCCCTCCTGCTGTCAGTACTGGTGTCCTCAGTGTACGCAGACGTCCGCAGGTCTTTGTTCTGAGGACTTCTGGAGGGGCTGCTCTTTCCGGAATTAGGGGAGCTCTTTGGTTTCTCTCCTTTGAGATCGGCTAGAGTGGGACAATTGTGGTTAGAACACACAATTAATAATAAATATTTCCAGCGTAAAATAATATATTTTAGGTTTAAGACTTTCGCAATTTTCTAGTTCTTACCACGTATTACTATTTGACTAACGGTCATTGTGTCATCTGTGTGTTGGGTCACAGTAGTGCACGGTCGAACAGCTAGCTTGATTTCTTCCAGTGGTCCAGAGAATACCCTGATGGCATTGACATATTTCTCCTATACCAAGCAAAAGAGGCACCAAAAAAGCCAGGTTTGAATTTGAAACCACAAAAACAGCTGCCATTACGTACAATATCCCAAAGTAACTACAAAGTCCCCTCACCAGTTGTGGTGGTCCAGAGAGAACAACCTCAGGGACTCCAGTGTCTTTCAGGGTCAATATCATGCCTAAACAAGAAAGAGAACACAGCATCACATCTGATGATGTTTACATTTTCAAGGGCACTACAGCAGATTTCCACATCGTCTGTCCATGTGACTGTCTCAAAGCGTTTTCCGCTAGGCTGTTTGCCACCCCCACATGCAGAGACTTCGGCAAATCATCCAAACTTAGGAGTGTAACAACTCATCAAACCCGCAATTCAATATCTATTACCCTTCATGAATCCCAGTTAGGTTTGGATGAGTTGTGGTTAGCGCTGTCTGCTGACAGATGTGTCAGGGCAAACCTCAGAATCCACTTGCATTGATTACCATGTGGGCGACTGTAACAGTAGGAATGTTACAGCAGCAAAGCGTTGTGAATGTAACAGCTGTGAACATGTACATACCAAGTAATTTGAACTGACTGAGAAATTCTTGTTGACTAATGGCCAACATGCTGCATTCACCATGAGTTAAAAGTGCAGCTATCACACTTGCAAAGTAATTCTAGAGTAAAAAACATTTATAGACAGCATGTTAAAAGTAATTATTGTTGTTGCTTTTAAATCCCACAGAATTATGTCGTTCATGTCATTAGCTCGGTAGGTGACATTTGAGATCACAATGCAGGAGAAGTGAGTTCAGGATGACTGACAAGTCTCCCAATTGAAGTGGATTTTTCCCTTTCGTAACTGGTTAATTCACACAGCCCATTTGGTTACGAACGCACCATGATACTGGCTCCTTCAGTGCCTTTACAGGGAATGTGTCATTAGCACAGCAGGCTACATCCCAATCCCATCTCCCACTCTGGGGTAATGTGACAGGCTGTCACTGTTAAATAAGTGCAACAATGCCAAACTGCACACACCAAGGAAACTCACCCTGATTTTACTTCTAAGTGGCCCATCTGTGAAATCTGAAAATGTGCAGTAACACACAATAGCTAAAACTTGTGATTTTAAGAGGGATAACGCACTATCAAATTTCAAGATTATTTCGAAAAAACGACCTGTGAGGCAATGATATCAAAACAACAAACTGAACATACTGAAAATGTAAAAGATAAAATCTACAGAAATCATGACAGACCTTTTTCACAATCAATAAGATATTGTGGCCCAAAAATATGTAAGTGAAAAGCAAATAGATAATGTACGTGAAAAATAATAATAAAAATTCTTAATGACTTGGTTGCAAAAGAGTACCCTGCTCACAACGGATACATTGTAGAACCACCTTTTGCTTGCACTGCAACAGTAATTCTGTTTGGAATGCTCTCTATCAATCAAGCCCAACAGGATTTAGAAATTGCATTCTATTCTTATTTGCAGGAAAGTTGAAGCTCAGTCAAATTGTAAGGGGATCTTCTGAGTACATTATTTTAGGTCAGCTAACAGATTTTCCAAATAATTTAGGTCCGGGCTCAAGGCCATTGCAGAACATGGATCACTGTTTTAGCAATCAGTTGCCTGATTGACTTGGCTATGCGCTTGGGATTGTTGTTTTGTTGTATGGTGATATTCCTGATTTACTTCTGCTATAATGCAAAGTTTTGGCATGACACTGCCACATTTAGAAGTGGCCGAAAATGCCGGAATACATTGTTAAGTAAAATATGGTGAACAACAAACTCCAAATTGAGAAACATCCTTGATCAAAATAAGCATAAAAGGTAATGAGGTCATGATCAAAATTATTATAATATTTAGAATAACACAAGAATAACATATTTAATTTTAAATAAGTTAAAGAAATCTCAAAAGAAAGTCCATCAAAATCAGTAGATTCCATCAGCATAATATATTTACAAAGTCTAAAGAAACTGTGCACATCTGTTTCCAGACAGAAATATGACCAACGTGATAACACATGAGACACAATAGCAAATAACTTACCAGACAGACCACCAACATTCTCCCAGCTCATTCTAGTGATGAAAATATTGTCCAACCGAGCAGCCTTCAACCTGTCAGGAGGAACATTGTACACATTTTCTAAGCTGAGGGACAGGTGATTTTAGAGTAACATTACCTGAAAGCAACTTAACTTACTTGTGCTCTTGCATAAGTCTCTGTGTACCCTCACCACAGTTGAATAGGTACCTGCCAGAGAAAAAAAATGTAAAGCCTACCTAAATATCCAATATACATATATATTTATCAACGTGGCTTGAAACTTTCAAACATTAATTTCTCTGGGTGATTTACCTATTGAACTCAGAAAATACATAAAGAGACGGTCCATTGTCTCGGCTCCCGGCACCTACGACCTGCGCATAGAAAATTGCTGGTCCATGCACCTCTACTGCACGTTTCCTCTGTTCCCTAGACTTCACATGTCGCAGTTTTTCTTTGGGTGCTCTGGATTTCTTTGGTCCAGGATTTTGTCTATCTGTTGTGTTCGTAGACATTGTTCGCGGAAACTGGGAAATAGTCCGGGTAAAAATATGCTCAAAACATGAGAGGTTTCGTAAAAGACCAGTACAAGTGTGTCTTACAATTACCCATGCAGTGGATTTACAGGGTAGATACACTTTATTCATACTATCTTAACATGCAAGGCCAGCTACTTCTGTGCGTAGTAAAATAGAGCCCGCGTTTCCACAATCATCATCAAAAATTATGAAGGTATAATATTAGTTATCAGCACATGTCATTGAAATATAAACACACAGTAAACCATGCACTAAACATAGCAATGCTTAACACTCAACTGTTTCGTCCGGCGTAGAATTATGACGTTTTCCTAACACTCCCCGTGATTGGTGTATTCAGTGATCTCGTAAACCAACCAGATACATTCTGGGAGGTAACTAAATCGTTTCGCTGACCTGAAAATTTACAGATTGCGAAAACGGACATTCTTAGGTCAATGTATAATGAAATGTAATTCAACAGGCAGCAGTGTCGATCAATCGAAATGAAAAATATTTTAGAAAAATAGGGTGTGTGTCGACAAAATGCACAATGTCTCTTCAAATATATCTGTATACGCAAATATGCCATGTATTGTGAACGTGGAACTTCAATCGCGACATCCTGCCGGTTCACAATTGGGAAATGGGCGCGTTTGAGTGGTATCATTTCTGTCTCAATGTCAAACGAGAGGTCGTCACCTTTTGAAGTGATACTTTACTTTTAAACATAAAAAGTCGAGAATGTATTCATTAAGTCGGGATGCACACGTGCGCACACCGGCCTTTTGACCATCAGATCAACTAGTTGGCAAATAATTGAGCAAAATATCAGAATTAGAACAGACCAGGGAAAAAATACCAATCTCTACTGTTAGGGCAATAATTTATAGCTTAAAATCAACTGCAGCTGTGATGAACCTGCCTAAAAAAACGGAATAATTGTATTTGCCAATTGTGAAGTGGTGGATATGTTACATTGTGGGGCTCTGTGGCTACCAAAGGCTCTGGGAACCCAGTTGGAGGATAAAACTGTGTGGCAGTTGGACCTTCCTGCAGGACACTGGTACAGATCCAGACCTCCAGATCCACACAAACATTAATGACTACAGAATCAGAGTACACTTACCTAAACCCTGCAGAAAATATGTAGGGTGAGCTGAAGATTAACCCTAAGCCAAGAACAAGGACCCAATTATTTTTGAATGTATGGTTTGCTAAAAAAACCTCGAGATAGTCACCCCCTGACATATTATGCTATTCAGACAAGCCATCCCTTTCCCTGATGTGCATTGAGTGTTCTGACCTTGAGGTATAGACACTCATGGATTTCAACAAGAGAAAAACAAAGACTAGGGTTACTTACCCGAGTTACTCCTCATGTAGATAAATAAGGCAAATCCCAGAACATGTTTTATTTTTTGTCGGGCATTTCTTACATCTTTCTGTGACACAGCATTTGGTTAAAAATTTACACGCATATTTTCAGTTAGAAGACACAATAAAATAAAAAAATGAATGCATCATTAAAATAAAATCCTCACCCTTATATTTCATTAGATATTTTTTATATCATAGTAATCATTAAATATTTGACACATTCTGCCCGCAACATACTCTTTATTGCTCCACTGTAAAACTACTAACATCTAATATTGTAATTATATCCAGCCGATTTAATAAATTGTTTATTCTTCGCCAGTATTTTTTAACGGGAGACACCCTGTAATCTAAGAGCACAAGAACTACCACTACATTCCGTGAATGTCAATCGGTATGAATGCAGTTCAAGTGCTATGCATTACAAATACTGGCATATCTGCTGAAATCATCAAGAGCTGCATCAGAAACGGTTGCAACATCCAACTGTAAGCAGAGAAGTTGGTACAATAGGCAGACAGATAAATGTGGCTATATACAGGGATTCAAAATGGCTTTAAGTAATTACAGGTCAACAGCACCATAGATAGATTTCAAAAAGCGGTGCGCTGATATAAATGTCGATAGTTGCATATATGTCATGGCTGAGAGAGCAAGTGTGTTTTTGTGGACGCTTGCCTTTCTACTCCACAACTGATTTACCTGAGCTCACATGCATGCAGAATAACTAAATCTCTCTTGAAGCAAAATTATTTCTTTCTTTCTATGTTTTATTTTGTATATCAGCACAGTCCATTGCACAGTTAAGGGAGCAGCCACACAACATTAGATGGAGGCCACATCATCCGGTCCATCAATGCAGATAACTTTTACATTGCTTTACACCCTAAGAAGCACGGTTCCTTGTAAGATACCAAACACAATTCTTAAAAGTCACATACATGAAAGAGGTGGGACGATTCACAAAGAACATGATTCCAGTATGTTGATTAAAGTATCTGCAAAATCATATATTACACAAGTGATTTAACACTATAAATACATTTCCAGATTTTAAATCACTTTACTTTATCCACATTAAAGATGAGGTCTCACATCAAGATGAACCCAGACCATGGTATATTCATTAACTTGCTAGTATACTTACATGTAGTGTAAGCATATTGGTGTATAAGAGAGACAGACAGATGTGAATGTTGATAATGTACAGACGTGAATGAAATGAACACCGGTCCTACTGCGTGGCAATTTGTGTGTGTACATTTATTTTTTCTTGATTTTAACACTGCCGTATGTGATAAAGCAACTCTTGTTGTTCCAGGCTGACATTCTTCCTTACAGTTAGTCGACATACATGGGGGAGCTTGGAGAGGTAGGCATCTGATCCAGGATTCTGCAGACATAACGTGCCACATCCACCAAGCGCTCATCATACATCAATATGAAAGGATGTTTCTGTATTGTAGAGACAGAAGTAGAATGGTATTAAATAACGTCGGCAGTTACAGGTGATGAGCACACATCTACATTTAATACATACCAGAAGCTCTTTGTACTTTGGCCTTTTTGACTCATCCTTTGTAAGGCTAAAGAGAAGGAAAAAAATATCACTGTGTGTCAACCAGGGGGTTTAAAAGAACTCAGAGCCACTACTGACATCCGTGTTGGTTTGCATTTGGGCGGCGTAAGGGCATCAAACAAGTAGTTGTAATAATTTTGCGGGCACTGCTTGGCGATGTAAATAACCACCACTTCATTATAACAGCCTACGTGTGTACAGTAATAGTACTGTGGACAGAGTGCTGCAATAACAGGTGGAGCCACAGACAGCGGCATAGCTTGATAGCTGGCGAATAACATTAGACCATTATTGCGTTAATTTTATCAATTAATGAAAAGGTATAATTCTTGAACTATTTAAAAGAATGCCATAATCTACATTAAAACCATTTCTCAGATGTGATGTTCAATGTACTTCAACTTCAGCTTCATTTTAGTAATATCATCAACAAAGGTCAAGAGAAACATGTCTTTTCCTTACCACAGATTGACAAAGTTGATGAATTTGGGGGAGAACTGCCTTTCTTCTGAGCTGGTAAGCTGTGGAGGGTCTCCCTTCACCACCTGTGTCAGCTGGTCAAACACACTGTTCCACTTTGGGTAGGGAAACCGTCCGGTCGCCAACTCGTACTGCAAACACAAAGACGTCATGCTGAGTCTACAGTTACTAACGTATTTCGAAAACACAAAAAAGATTTGAGTGTTACAAAAACACTTACGGAACAATGCGTTGTAGTTTTAACATTCAGTGCATCTTCTAATAGCTTTCTGAATATTAGATCTGGGAATATTAAATCTGTAATTATATCAATAACAAAAACCCAAGTTTCTTTTTAAAATTGTTTTGAAAACATGGGTGTGGAAAAATATAACTACACTAAAAATGCATAGAGCTATGATGTATTGCCTGAGCATAAAACACATCAGCCTTTACACAGTTACTGTTTACATTTAAAGACCACAAAGAAAAGAGGGTTGTGGACACACCAGTGTGATTCCCAAACTCCATACGTCTGAGCGGACATCATATCCCTGTCTAGAGGCACCGGGGTCTATTCTCTCAGGCTGTGGACGAGAGAGGGAAACGTATTACTACACATTATAGTGATGTTATCATGAATCTGCAGTTAAGTGCTAACATTTGTAAAAAAAGAAAAACATAATTAATGAAAACTGAAATATGTAAAAGACAAGCGTGTTCAGTATAAACTGTCCAGTCCCCATACGTAATAAAACAATGTTTCTAAAGGTTAGTATTTGATCCCACATGATTGTCACAGAAATACATCACACAGCTTGTTACTATACAGGCATTTGCAGTTATTGCTGAATATTTACATATTAGTTCATGTCAAATTGTAAATAAATGTGATTGAATGAATGTTTCACTGTTCACACATGATGAGAGCTTTATTAACTACATATAGTTAAATCTAGTACAAACCGGTTTAGAACACAAACCTAAGATGGGTTCTACTGACCTATTGTAACACATCGTTTTCTTTTAAGTCTTTACCTCAGTCATAAATAGGACATGGCAATGCAGTGACTCCAAAGGAACTTCTACCAGCCATTCATTCATTAATGTATCTGAATTAGATGTCAGCCACCCACAGAAGTGGGCCAGACTGCTATGATTGCAGCACTTTTTAAAGTACAGTGGCAATAGAACTAAATCACAGCTGCCAAGACTGTTTAGAGGTTTGGATTTATTACTCATTATTGGCAAAAATGACAAGACCATTTGTGCAGATTTACTGACCTATATATTTCCAATCAATTAGAAATCTAATTTTGATGTGTTTGCTTTCCTAATTTGAATATCAGAAAATATTGAATTTGAAGCCAGGCATAGGTCGTACCAACATTAAAATAAACACTAGGCCTACGGTATAAAGTACTGTTGAATGAGCATATGTCATCACCTACCACTAACAACTGTTGGTAGGCTAGCGATTAGAGCATCTGATTTCAGATCGAATCTCGGAGCCGACAAAGGAAAATATCTAGAGTTTGGTCCTTGAGCAAGACAGCGAATACTAATTCCTGTTTGGGCGCTCATTGTAGCAGCTCATCACACCGCTCCAATTCGGTGGGGTTGACTATAATCTTGAATCCACTTAATGCCAAGCACCTGACCTTGAAAGGTATCTTCACTTAGTTGTATGGTAGACCAACATTTCCTTTTTCCTTTTTGAATTACACTTACTCTCTAATAACTAGACCAGTCAGAGACAGAAATACTGCAAAATCAAATCAGCAATAGCTGACATTTCTGTAATTGAAACTGAAACATGAAGCCATGTAGCTTGGATACCTGCCCTGTGATACACACTGCTTTATTCTGACATTTATGAAACCATACAGCTCATCCTTGGCCTTCGGGTAGCCGGGTGGTAGAGGTGTCTTGCGTCTTGATGAGGATATACCAAATTTAGACTGGAAACTGGAGGGGCTTCTCATTTCAGCAAGACCCCTGCTTCCCCGCAAAAAATAAACCCAGTGATGATGACACAGTGAGCTCATTCCACTGTACTGCCAACAAATCGGACTACTTCATCTACAGTGCGTGTCACACACACAGTATGAGGTTACTCTGCAGCCCGGAATAGGAACAACAAAATAAGCAGCGAACAGATTACAACAATAACAACCACAGTAATATCTCCTTATAACTGACCATCTGTGCCAACAGTTACTCAAAATGCCAAAACTGAATGTCATATATGTACTGAATGGTGTCAAATACCCTAGCTGTCATTTAGTTATTCATCGTTTAGGGATTCCCAATCATGAAACACTGCACAAAAATCCCTATAACACACTTACTGCCATGTAGGGTCTGCATCCAGCATCTCTGGTTTTGGCAATAGAGTCCACCAGCTGGCCACTGATGCCAAAATCACAAAGCTTAATGTTGCCATTCCTGTCCAGGAGGATGTTGGATGGCTTGATGTCTGAGTGGTGGAAAAAAATACAGTTAACTCTCAGTAGCTAGGCTAGTCCTGTATAAAAGGCAGTGCTACTTTTCGTTAGGTTGAACTGAAAATGATGTTAATAAATGCAATACACATCTGAATGGACGTCATCATTCTGAAGACCTACCTCGGTGAATTATTTTCAAGTATTCTTTTAAGTGGTTAAGTGCTTTCACAGTCTGTAATAAAGACACATAGTACAACAATTATTACAAGAAAATATTTTCTCAAATCAAATAAATTAATAGTGCGTGGCGAGAAAATGCTTTAAAACTTACAGCTAATGTTACTTTGCCTAAGATTTCCTCCGGAATCACCTCATCTAATGCACAATATACATATTTGTAGAATTTGTCAAATGAGGTAGACATAAGTTCCATACATATCCAACAGTCCCCCTGAGAAAAAATGAAATATTCACATGTTTACTGTCAACAATACAGAAACATGCATTGGCATAAAATGTATTTACTGCATATATACATTGCAGTCCATATGCATTTTTACAGTGCTGCATGTTTTGTCGTTTTGGCTCTGTAATCGATCACTGAGGGTTTTTTCATCAATATATGATGAACCATTTAGAAATACATTTTCTGTACATTTAACAACACCAAAAGTATTTCGACTAATGGCTTCACAACAGTCTCCTATTAGGCAGCGAGTCAAAATCAACATTAAGAACAAATCACTGAAACAATAAATGAGCAGTCTGCCAGATCAGGAGCTGTCAAGCAGGGAGGTATGGATGTCAGCTTTTATTTTCACAGATGACTTCACCAGCCAAATTACAGAATGGACTGCAAGGTAGTATGGACAGATTAAATGAACATTTGCATGAACCAGAGTGATGGCAAGAAGATTATAATTTTTTTGCAATACCAACATATCCGTGAAATAATGTGCAGGAAGTTTTATGTTTTGGGCAGGTATGGCTGCCACTGGAATTGGCTCACTTGTCTTCATTGACGATGTAACTGGTGACAGCAGCAGTACAACAAATTCAGAAGTGTTCAGTGACATCTTGTATGCTCAGATTCAACTAAATACCTAAATATTAATTGGTCAGCACTACATCTTGCAACAGGACAATGCGACAATGCTTCATCTTGCAAAATCAACAAAGGAGTTTTTCATGGCCCAAAAGCAAAATGTTCTGGACTGGCCAACTGAATCACCCAACCTGAATTTTGTTAAGAATGTGTTTCTCTTGCTAACAACAAGACTGAATGCAAAAAATGCCCAGAAACAAATCAGAGCATCAGCAAAGACGATAACCAGCATCTGGTGATATCAAGGAGTGTCAGACTTCAAGCTGTCAGTGAATATGAAGAATTTGCAACCAAGTGGACTTAACAACATGTGGACTTAAAGAACATGTTAATTTGTCCCATTACTTTTGGTCACCTAAAATTGGAGAGCCATTTACAAAGAGGGCTATAAATCCTACAAGTTAAACAGTTTATGGATGGAAATATGTAAAGCTCTAAAACATAAGCTGCACTCAAAACTCTTAGTCATTGTTCCATTTCAAATTGAATGTGCTGGAGTACAGAGCCAAAACACAAATAGTGTATGTCATTGCCCAACTACTTATGGACTGCACCGTAATTCAACCAATAAAACAAAGGACAGAAAAATGTGTGCACCTCTCTGAAAAGAGCCCCGTAAAACTGGACTATGTAGAGACAGTCACTACTCCTCATGACTACATCCAGGTCCATAAGAAGCTGCTTCTGTTCCTTTTCATCAACTGTTGACCTAATCCTCTGTGGGACACATGAAACCCAAATGTCAGTCCAATTGGTTAAAGCTTCTGACCTGTGACAGGAAGGTTGGTACTTCAAATTCCTCATTCAACAAGGTGGACAATCTCAGAGTAAGACAGTTAACCCCAACTGCTCTTAGAGAATTGCTGACAGTAAGAAAGTGTAATCAGTCATATTTACCTGGTAAAACAGTGCAGAAAATGTATATAATAATAATAATAATAATAATAATTTGTGAGTTTACCATGAGAAACTTGCTTTGGTAAATATGGTGATGACTCAGTGTTTATTTAACAATAGCAATAACTCAAACAAATTCACTGGACAGAGGATAAACACCTTGTTTACTTTATTAGCACTATTCCTGTAGTTTAGTTAATGGAAAGCTCTAACTTGCCAACTCCTTACGACCTCTCACAATCCCTTTTAATAAACAGATTGGGAAATGTCAGAGAAGCGGCATGGGGTTTTAAGAAGGACTCTAGGGGAGAGGACGTGAGGAGTATGAAACCTTTCCAATATGATGGACTCTAGGAGAGATGAAAGAGGATGTGAGGAGTATGACACCAGCCTAATATGATGGGCTCTAGGGGAGATGAGAGAGGACGTGAGGAGTATGACACCTTCCCAATATGATGGACACTAGCGGAGATGAGAGAGGACCTGAGGAGTATGACACCTTCCCAATATGATGGACTCTAAGGAAGATGAGAGAGGACGTGAGGAGTTTGACACTTTTCCAATATGATGGAATCTAGGGGAGATGAGAGGACGTGAGGAGTATGACACCTTCCCAATATGATGGACACTAGCGGAGAGGAGAGAGGACCTGAGGAGTATGACACCTTCCCAATATGATGGACTCGAGGGGAGATGAGAGAGGACGTGAGGAGTATGACACCTTCCCAATATGATGGACTCTAGGGGAGATGAAAGAGGACCTGAGGAGTATGACACCTTCCCAATATGATGGACTCTAGGGGAGATGAAAGAGGACCTGAGGAGTATGACACCTTCCCAATATGATGGACTCTAGGGGAGATGAAAGAGGACCTGAGGAGTATGACACCTTCCCAATGTGTTCGATGAGAGGGAAAGTCACCTTAACAGCCATTATCTGGTTGCTGGGCTTGTGCACCATCTTGTTGACGGAGCCATAAGCACCCCGCCCAATCTCCCCCAGGTCCTTGAGGTCCTCAGCTGTGAAGTCACAATCCCCCCCTGCGGATATCTTCAACTTCCCTGACGATTCGATACTATATGTCCGCAGCCTCTCTCTGTTCACATAAATAGGTAGGACACAGATGGGAAACAATCCATGTTAGTAGAGCAGCGTCTTCATAAACATATACTGATAAGCTAGCATCTGTTTGTTCAGTCATTTTCTCATTCACCTTAACTTTAGAAGGCTTGTTGTTCTCTAGTTGCCTATACAGTGCCTATACAATACTGCACTTTTCACTGACAGTGTGGTTTTTGGAGATGAAGAGTCTTAGCAGACTCTGAACCTGAAGGCAGTGTGATAACATTTCATTATGCAGAAGACTGCATTGTGGCAGTTGCAAACTCCACTTTAATATTCTGCCCCACAGAATAACACTTAGGGCAAATTCTGGTGGTGTACTTACATCTGGGGGTTCTGAAACTGGGGTCCTGCTGTATTCAGAGTAAATCTGGTGGTTGGTTTGACCGGAGGATTGGCAAAATGTAACTTCAGTGCTTTGCGTTTACCTGATAGGGAGGAGGCAGAGTTTGTCAGTGTAGACGCAAGACAGCCAAGGAGCAGCAAAGAACCCAAACAAACTCAAATGGAAAATGACAAGAGATACCATACCACAAAATGAGATACAAGTAAAGCAATGGGGGGACACAACTGAAAAATGAGTATTTAAGTGCATTTACTGACATCATGCAATCCGCACCTATAGACAATGCCTGTAAGAGTAATGACCTCAGCCCTGCATATTAGTACAAACATGCTTCTTCAAAGAAATCCCTCTTCAATTGCTCGGTGAGATATAGATTTCTTCCAGAAATGTCCGAGGTTTGGCTGATACTTTTCTGAAAATGCACCTCTACTGAACCATATGGGGCAGTCAACAAAAACAATTGGGTCTTGATCAATTTCAAATAAACCACATGATTAAGTATATTCAAAGGTTATTCATCAAACCATGTTTACGTTATAGCCTTAGTGGCCAGAAAAATAAATCCCCCGGAGGTCTTGTTAAAAGGCCATTTCTAGTTGCACAGTGAATTGTTGGAAATAGTATAAATTTATCACTTCTAAATAGACACTTGCTCTAACCCATGGCCTAGTAACCCAGGTCCTAAACCATGGCCATTTATGATGGAGGCCTAGCTACAATTCACTTAAAGCATTTCAGTAGGTCCTGCTCAAAAGAGAGTAGGTAATAACTAAACTAGGCTACCGTAGGGCAGGAGGAGCATACAATTATTGAGTTCACCTTGAAATGAAGAATGCATTCAGTTCTCTCTCCACCCAAAATACCACAAGTCTGTACACTCAAATTCCAATAGAAGGGCACACAGTGGTGAAAATTACACTACAAGTGTCTCCATGTCTCAACAGGCAACTGCTGCTCATGCCAAAAAATTTGCTCAAAAACAAAATGCTAATTGTTTTAAAAGGATTGTAAAAAATAACCCCAAGCATTAAAAGCCATTTTTACTTGTTAGTAGCAAGCAGACTAAAAGTGCTAATACTAGAGGTAGAGCTTCCATTACAATGTTCATTAAATACACACTAAATTAATAAACACAGGCAAAAGGACTAAACATTTTTCCATCAAAATAAAGAGTGCTTCAACATATACTTTGCCTAGGTCATTGGTTTAGGCCAAACCAACCAGTGGTGAGGACCAGTTGAAACCCAAAGTGTGAATCTACACCAATGCTAATGGAAGCTCTTAGGCTTAGGCTTGTGCCGATGACAGATGATAAGAATGTGAATTGGACATGTTGGAAAATAAACATTATGTGACATTATGTAAAAAAAAAGTTTTTGGTAATGAGTAATAGTGAGATTGAAACATACAGGATAGTTATTAGTTGTTTGGCAACTACAGAAATGCAATAAGTGAAATCAACAAGACAAGTTTATTTTTAATAACCTTTAATGACCAGAAGTCTTAAAATGAAGGGCAACTTAAGCTTCCCTATAACTCAGGATAATCAATGTTGTTTATCCTCAAACTAACCTAGCATTACCGGCACAAGCCTACTAGAGCCCAAAACACTCTTCACTTGGATTAGTTGAAAACAACAGAGGACAGACTCCCCCATACCAGACCGTCAGGCGGAAACAAAGGGTTGAGAACTGTTGACACTGTAGCAAAAGAGGTTTGGCTTACTTGGGGGAGCTCCAGAAAGGTTTATCTGAAACCCTAGAGGTGAGAAGAGAACATTTCTTTTTCATATTTCACCTTTATTTCTGCTACTTATTTCTGAGTCCATTACTAACTTGGTTAGTTGAATATTCAATTGGATTTAAACAAAAACATCCAAGATAATAGGAAACCTGCAAGTATTCAAATATTGCTGCCACGCAGCAGCTTAAGTTTAAGTGTTTACAGCAGGAAACAAGGCACGGTTTCCCACAACTGCCACCACAATGACAACATATAAATTCTTCTGAAATCAACTGGACATCTGTTTAAGGGGAAAGGGTCCATTAATCACTGTTTGATAGCACATCTACAACTTTTCCAACAGCACCAACTGACTGAGAAAATCGGGGCTGTACTTTTTGCCTAAAAAAGCCTTATCAACAAGCAAAATTAAAGAATGAGAATTCTTAGCAAATGGTAACCACAGCAGCCTTGTTTGTGTCTCACATTTTAGGGTTACAAATCTTTAACTAGATAAGATAAGTAATAAAAGGAAAGGCGTATGTTGTGTGCTTGCTAGTAATAAAGTATTTCTAACTTGAATAAGATTTGTGTTATCGTAACTACAGTAATAATGATAAAAAATAGGTAGCTAAAAATATTAATATATCTGGATAGCTTTAAAATGTTGGTGAGGTGTCTCTAGTTCAAGAGGTAACTGGTGGTGAAGAATGTATTGCACATATGTGCAACTTTTGCTATAGTTAATCAAAAAAACTGAACTTGGGACAACCCGACCATGTGGAAATTGGTTTGGTCTAGATAAATAGCCAGAACATTTTAGCTATGTTGGTACAGAGGTACTGTTAAAAACTTACTCTTATGTATACAAATTAGAAAAATGTGTATAGTTCAAATAGATTTTAGTAAATTTGAGGTCAGGATAAACTGAAGTTAAAAGTTGGTCTTATAACTTAATCGACCAAAATGATTTACCATTTTTAATAGCAACCAAAACGATTATTTTAAAGAAATAATAAATAGTTTGCAAATCCACTGAGCCATCATTATGGTTTGAATCCTTGAGTGCGACAGACACTCATTTTATTTCATGGACAACTGCTGTATTTACAAAATCACTGAATTAATCAATTGACTATGTATCTCAGTGTGCTGTCGAGTTGGGATGAAATCCTGCAGTAACTGCACAAGTCCAGAAACAGGGTTCCCTACCCCTGGTTTAAAACACGCACACACGCACACACGCACTCACGCACACACGCACACACGCACACACGCACACACGCACACACGCACACACGCACACACGCCTAGAATTGTTTATCTCGTTGAAACCAATGCTAACACTTATAATTAAAAAAGTGAACATGTATCAATAATCCATTCATAGTTGGGTCAGTCTAAACATATCAAGACTAGGATTATTATGTCTAAACAAGTGGGGTAATGGCACAAGTTACTACGGTAACGTGAACGACTAACATTGTACATCTTTGCATCGCATCAGTGAACCAGTAAACGTGTACGCTGCGCATTACACCACAGAGGAAAGAATGAGGGGCCGGGGTAATGCATAAACATGCAAACACACACATAGCAAGAACTTTGGTATGGCCAAGCTTAGGCAGATTCAGTGGAGCTATAATGGTGTAGACTTAGAAAAACATTTGCAACCTAAAAATGAAACATTTGTGAAATATGTAGGAGGCAATGAAACACAAAATGATGCTGGCAGGGAGAGACAGTAACAATCGAAGAATCTATTCTTTGGACAGCTCACCATCGATCAGCATCAGGTCAGAAGGGTTATGGGAAGTTAGTAGCATTATAGAAAGGGAAGAAAAACAGTAATGCAGTTACACTAATTCTAAAACAAAAATAATTTTCATAAAAACTTTACAAATATGATCTGTAAAATACAATTTGCAGGTGGCATGCAAAAAATATTGAATCAAATCTAAAAAGTATTAAGTAGCTAGCGATGACATTTTTGGTAACGCTAACATTACATCAGCAATGTATCCAACTATAATGTGATTTCTATAAAATGTATAATACGGTAGCTACCTGTTTCACTCTGACATCTCCAGCAAGTGTTGGATTCTGTAAGTTAAAATGAAACATACTGTTTGTAAAAACATTAAAATAATATGGAAATGGAAAATCTTTCTTCTGATGGACGTGGCAAATGAGTTATTCACAATGTAAAAGACGCTCAAACAAGTTTCAAGGTGTTCCCCCTGGTCCCCAACAATGGAATAATGGAGGGGACTGTATCGGTTGCGGTCCTTTAGATATCCCACATGATATCCCACCACTGATTTTGAAAGGACTTGTCTGAATGCTGCATAGGACCATAAATAGTATACTGATGACACGAATGCAAGCAATTGAAAACAAAATCAGCAAAGTCACGTCCCACAGGACATTTAATCTGCGACATTTATAAACAGAAGTGTAAAACAACACTGGTCAGCAACAATTTACATTGGCATGGTCCGTAACATTAATGCATTAAACTTAGTTAAGGATGAGGAAATGTACCAAAGGTTAGTACAGATGCAGAAAACACTGACTCAACACAGTGCAGTATACACGTATTTTGACAGTAACAAGGGTTGTTGTTTTGGCTATGTACTAGCTTTAATTAAAGTGTATTTACATCCACAAATCAAGAACTGTATGGAAATTACAGAACTTTTCAAGGTCCCACCATTTTAGAGGACCAAAAGCAAATGTAGAAATGACCATAATCTTAAATAAAGGTTACACATTTTGATGACTGCCTTTATCTGAGCAGCCAACATGTTTCGGCAAACGACATTAAATCCTACTGCTGCATACATACCAAAACAACACCCCTCCACTGTATAAGTTGGTAGGTCAGTTCATTTTTTCTCCACACTTGCTAATGATGATAAATAATCTGTCTCCAATAGTTTTTTTCTGAACTCTGCAGGCACTTTTTGGTATATTTTTTAGGCCATCTTGTTTTTGTGTGGCTAGCTAGGGTTTATGTACATTTCAAAACAGTTCTTCAACAAATGGTACGGGCTAACATCCACGCCTACCCCCTGTAGAAAGATCCTGATTTCTAAGTTGTGGTAGGTTTTTACTGGACCGCGTGAGCGGAGCCAGCCAAGAAGTGTGAATGTCTCAGTGAGTGACAGAATGCCATTGTAGAATAGCGTAGTGGTTAGAGACGCAGACTGCCACATTGTCGACGGGTTCGATCCGCACCACGGACCAAACAAAGTAGGCATTGGGTTTGGGACTAGCCATGGTGTGACTGGAGTCATTGTTTTCATTATTGGCACTTTATATCTAATAGCTAGCCATCTACAGCAATTTTAGAATCAGTTGAATGTGGTGTTGCGATCCTTTTATACCTGTTGTTGGTTTGGATGTTAGTAGGTAATATAGGGAACTAGTGGAGTTTCAACTAATTGGTTTGACAAAGCAGGAAGTAAACAGACATCACATCTCTACACACAAATCACATGCATTTGTGCAACACCTGCTTTTTAAATAGCATAGTGGTTACAAACACAGTCTCTCACATAGGACACCGCACATCAAACCCAGCCAGTGCCACAACATTCATTCCTTCTAATCGCGGGCCAGCTGAACCAGGCTTGCCTGGTTTCTTGTTTCTTCATTATGATGAGCATTCTTTAATCATCCACTGTAGAGGTTTTATTTGGTCTAGTAGGTTGTTTTCCAAAGCTGAGCTAACCAGTGTATTCCTTATTCTTGTTAATGTACCAAAGAGTTGATTGGGGCATGCCTAATGCTTTGGCTATGTCTGTCTGGAATTGACATTTCTATGGCCCTCATGATGTCAGACTACAGAAACCGACTGCAAGTGCTAAGTTCAAACTCAATACTAGACATTGACGGTCCACTAATGATGCAAAGCAGCACACCTGCCTAAAAAGAGACCGCAGCAAATCTTTGGACAAAGTGTTGTCCAAATTCTTTTGATAACATCAAATGGGTCAACTGTGCTGTTATTTCTAAATGACGAATCCAATAAGGATGAAGATACCCTCAAATGAAGGCAGACAGTCAGTAGACTAACCCCACAGTTCAGAGCCAAAACAACAAAACTTGTGTCACTGCCCAAATACTTGTGCACTAGCACCGTTAGCGAGAACATTTGTATTGTAGTACTATAACTGTCGGATTCTTACATGTGGTTGTTTGATTCTCTGTATTCAAATTGAAAACCTTAACATGCAAGGTCAAATGTTGGACAAAGTGATAATACATTAATACTTTAGATGAAAGGTGCACAATACACCGTTTGTACGTACAAATAGACATGACAAAACATGCGAGGATGTCCAACATGAATGCTTTTTGAACTGCTTGTTTGACAATAGGACAAAAGAAAATACTGGTAATGTTTGTAACACTACAAGATGATACATAAAAGTAAGCTTTATTAGGCCTACCAGGTTAAAGGAGATCATACTAAATGAATTCACAATATACAGTAATGCTACAATTAGACTGATGAAAAACATCTGCAGACCTTCTAATGTTGCATATACAATCTCCTTTTAAATATACTTGAATCCATTTTCAGGCATCTATTCCTGTCACTTTTAACAGGGTGGCTAGGTAATTGAATGTCGGCTATTGCTGAAATGATATACAGTCACTGGACACTACTGTATAACTACTAAGTATTGTGTAAGACCCTGTTTTTGCCTTTATCCAATTCAAGGATTCAACACCATGTGTGTTTAATGATGCCCTTCAGCACACCACTGTTAAGAAATCTGTTTGAGTGTTTGTGGCCTTTCTGTCAGCTTGAAAGCCTCTGGCCATTCTCCTCTAAACGCTCTCATTAATAAGGCGTTTTCACCCACAGAACTGCCACCCCCTGAATGTTTTCTGTCCCATAAGGTCAGCTGTTTCCAAGATGCTGAAACCACCACATCTGGCACAATCACAACATTCACATGACAGTCAAAGCCACTTAGATCACAGGTCTTCCCCATTGTAATGTTTGATTTAAAAACTACTAAAGCTTTCGGCCATATCTGCATGGTTTATATTGAGTTGAGACACATGATCACATGAGAACAGGTGTATCTAATAAAATGGTCTGCAAGTCTGGTTATCTAATAAAATGATCTGCAAGTCTGGTTCTTATTTTTAGATCGTATTCTGTCTCACGTGAAAAGATTATGGCAGGTAAGGCATATTAAGCCAATGCTTTTCCATTTTAAACAAATGAGGGACTCCTGTAACAAAATTGTAGTCGTTTGTCTTGACTGTAAATTAACTGGTAACTAAATAGCTATTTCAGCACCACAGACTACATTAAACACTGCGGTGCAGTCCTGTTCCTGCAGTTATAGGACAAGAGCGAAACAAGGTGCGCCAGTCACACACGCCGCATTAGGCAAGCGAGGATTTCTTTTTACTTTTACTTGTCGCAGCAAGTCCCAAACCGGCCCAAATAAATTCTTCCAAACACCTCCCAGAACAAAACACCAGTTGGATTCGTAGTGAAAGTGAGAACGCTACCTCACACCTGACAACACCAACACACCTAAACGATTATGAATGATGCCTTGCCGTAGATCCTAAATGTAAAAAAATGGGGTAATCTGCATTTCATGTTAAAACGTTAGATAATACTGAAGGTCTGGCCTAGCTAGTTGCATGGCTAGCTATCTTCTTGAGCATGGAAACAAAATAGCGTAGCTATAGTGACAATTTGAACTGCAAATAAACGATAGCCAAGGTGAAGGTAACCTGGTGATAATAATATAAAAATACTAACAAGTAATGTCTGAATACATCACATGCAAAAAACTGACAGGACTTTTCAGTTGTAGTAGTTCAGTAGTACTGTACTAGCAACAGTAAAGTTATCTGTTTGGATGGCTAGCTCAAAATGTCATTTGCTATCGTAGCTGTTGTGAGCAACTATCACTATGCTTACCTAGCTGTATTTGTATTTCACAATAATATCAACCGTAACTTATTTAGTTACAAATCAAAGTTTTTGTTGTGGAGGAAATATGTTTTCCATATTTAAGTGACGTTGACTAACTACAGTCGCTACAGAACTCACTGGGACTAGCCGCTCCAGGCTGGACAAGTGTCAGTTGTCTCTCGGGTATTTAGCTAGTGACATTGCCAGAACTGAAACATTTCTTGATTGTCATCAACCAAGGCTAACTGTAAGAAGTTAACGTGTATAGTAACCACTAGTTATGTTTAGCTTAAATTACTAAGGAAAGTCTGCTAACCAAAAGCTGTTAGCTAGTTAGCGTAGCCACGTTGATTAGGTCCGCTACAGAAACAACCCTCACTGAGAAGATACAGCTATCTTAAGATAACTAACTTACCCTGCATGCTGCTCATTGTTGTTATGTGTTGCGACTGGGATTGATGGTGATGTGAACCTGTAGATCCTGCGTTATTGCTGTTGTGGCTGGTAGATGTTGAGTTGCTGTTGTTGGGGCTGGGAGTCGCCATTGTTATGTGTTTGGATTCCATCAGCAGCACTAGGCTGCAATGCAGAAACCGAGAGCAACTTCACCCTCTCGAGACAGAATAATCAAAATGGCCAGACTTTTTCTAGCAACTCAAAATCGCGTGGATGTAGAGCGCCCTAGAACACAGTACCCAGCACGAGACCGGGCTGCAGGGTTTGTATGAAACTACCAAAAGACAGTAAGAAATTGGACAGTGTTTGACAGTCCAGTAACCATGTTTCCATTACTAGCTAGCTAAAGTCAAGACTTCAACATTCCACCCAGTGCCAGCTCAGTGGTCTGCGTTCAACCAGGGACCAGCAATCAGTCAGCTGACCTAGGCTGCCTTCCTCGGTTGAGACGTTTGCTGACGCCTAGACATGTTTTCGACGTCTGGATAGGTACCAGTCTCAATAACAAATTAAATGACGTACGCAACCTATGGTTGATAAATGTAACGCCTGAGCAGGGGAGCGAGGAAATCCGAGATAATATGACATTAGTGCCAGTAGGGATAAAGGAAGTAACGATACATTTACACTTAGATTAGTAATAAAACAAATTATTGATGGCGACATCCAACGTTTATGAACGTGTAGTGTTGTAATCAAAATCAAAATAAGTTGTATATGGGACAATTGTTATACCCATGATGCAACATACGTTGGAAGCAATGACCAACGTTGGTTCATGTCTTGATAGTGTTCAACTCGAACGTCCCCATTGTTTAAAGTCCAGAAGAAAGTTTTGTTCGAATTGCTGGTTATGCGAAATGTAATGTAGTGATAGTGACCATGGGCGAATTTAATGAAGTTGAGTACACAAAAACGAACTTTTCTCTGAACATTTGGAGAGTTTGCAATGTATTAATGTCATTATTCTTCGCACTAGCCAGTTATGTACAGGCAAGTATTTTTTTTTTGTCAAATCAACCTCTACTTTTGTTACCACTCGTTTATTTAGCAGAGTGGACATGTGTATGACTGAATGGTTTGCCACATTAAATGATTCCATGGATTATCCATTGTATTCTTTTATTGCCATAGATTAACGATCCGGATGCCGTACTATGGATGGTAGGATCACACTTTGATGTTTGTTTTACATTTCTGTCATTTGAAGGATGCCTGAAGAAAGTCGTATCTTTCAAATCAAAATACTGTGCTTTGAAATGTAATGAATGCCCCTGTGTGAAAATGCCATATCAGTTCATCAAATGTCTGCCTTGAATGAGCTGTCCCGGTCAATTGTAAGTACTGTTAGTATTGTGAAGTGTAATTTTAGGAGCATCAACCACAAAATAGTAGTAGGCCACACGGGCTAACCGAACGGGCCGGCAGAGTGCCCCTTAGTTCAGTGAAGGGAAAGCTTAACTGTACAGCATACATAATGACATTCTAGTCAATCCAATCAAACACCCTTTGGAAAATCAGTCCAACATCAGTAGTGCTTTCTTCCAATATCTACTGGGAAGCCTTTCCCAATTATAGCAGCAAAGCGGGACCAAATCTATGCCCACGATTTTGGAAGGAGTTCTTCAAACATTTGTCCACATTCTTTTGGCCATGTCGTGTATTACATTTTATGTCTGACTTAATCCAATGTAAAAATGTGCAATAATGCAGAAATCAGACAGGAGATACATACTTTTTCCCAACTCTGTACAGTAGACAGACTGAGAAAATGACCATGACACAATCCTGTTAAAGCCCTGATATCAACAAAACCTTCACTATGGAAATGTAGTAAATGGTGACTAAAGGAGAAATTATATTGTATCATATTTGTATATATTTTGTATTACATTTTTGTCTGCCAAACAGGTTGGGCTACACATTAGTGTATTAAAGGGACTCTGTGTAGAATCCTGCCTCTAACATTTAGAATACTTAATTTTTAATGTTTGTAAATGATCATTGGCAGAAACTGCTAATGGAATCCATATTGATTTCATTTCATAACAAAATAAAATGTGGAAAATTCTAAGGGGGTAAATCATTTGAGATCCACTCTATAAGCTATGCATTGTTTGATTGAAACCAAAATATACATATGGTATTGCAGAGAATCATAGACAAGGGGCTCCTTTAAGCACATATTGAAATATATCAAGTAATTTATTATAAAACACTAAGAAATATTTAAATGTAATCAGTTCTACATTTTAGGATTCTTTCCTGTACTATATTTTAACTGAACATGATTTTGACTGAACATAATGTTATGTAACCCTTATCAATTATAATCATTTTCATTGTTTTTAACAATAAATCACATATCCACTTTTGTATTTCCAGGTTTACTATGCCATTCCAGCAAGTTTGTGTGTCTTGATTGGGATTAAACCATATGTAACCGGTAGTGTCCTTTAATTACTTTGACTATCTATACAATTGTAGCTAGTATAAAATACTAATGTTTTTTAGTACACATGTACTGTCATCTTGTGGATAAAGCAAAACATTTTTTGTGAATATATTCATGGATCCTTAAATGGAGCCTAATCAAATGTTTTTCAGAAACATTGCTTTGGAGGAGAATTTCTAAGCTTCATATGCTTATTTCAATGGCTGTTGTTTCCATGTTGGGATGGACTCTGTATAAAGAGCGCATCACGAATATCTTCCAGCAAGAAGAGGGCAGGTATTTTCTCAGCACATATTGTCTCAGTGCAGTTTTAATTAATTTACTCACCTTGTAAATCTGTGTAAATCCAGAACAAAAATATTGCATATTTGTTCAGATGCTACATAGCCTGTTAACAAGAATTTACCACCATGGTATGCCAAAACCTAATGGACTTTCATAGCATATGTGGCAGAATGCAACTCTGAAGCGTGACAATCCATGTACACGAAACACTGACATCCATGTTTGGTTTGGATTTTGAGGGGGTTGATGCAATCAAACAATTAGATGCCATACTTTCTGAAGCACTGTGATGTTTCAGATGTTGCATATGCCATTGTCACACTTTTTTTTCTAAATCCCCAGGGAATTCTCTGGTATGATGTTGACTCTTGTTTGGCTTCTCTTGTGTCACCGTTCTGGAGGGTAAGGACTATCAACTTAGATTGGGACTGTATACCAAAGTGAATACCTCATTAAAATCAAATTGGAACTTCTTCATATCTGTATATTTACTGCTGTATTTTCAACTTTAGGGATTCTATTGGGGCTTTCAGACTCTTTGCTGCTGTTGCCATCACAGTCTTCCCCTTTTTGACCTGGCTGTACTTTTACATTAACAAGGAACTGAGGACTACCTGGCCTTCACATTGTAAAACTGCACTATAGACGTCGATTCATTAAGATAGTCCAGGGATGTAGGAGACAAATCTCTGCTAGAGCGAAGAGTCTTTACACTGTAAATTTTTGCATGTGTTTTTTAAGGCCATGACTTAATTTGTAAATAAAACTTGTCTGCCACCCATTGTAAATCAGATGTCTTTAAAGAAAAATGACATGTATGATTTAAAAACAGTGTATTTGTGATACACTATATGTCCAAAGGTACGTGGACAACTGACCATCACACTGATGAGCTTGTTAGACATCCCATTCCAAAACCATGGACAGTAATATGGAGTTGCCTCCCCCCCTTTGCAGCTATAACAGCCTCCACTCTTCTGGGAAGGCTTTCCGCAAGATTATGAAGTGTGTCAATGGGAATTTCTGACCTGGCTTGCAATCACAGTTCCAATTCATCCCAAAGGTGTTCAGTGGGGATAAAGTCAGGGCTCTGTGCAGGCCACTCCAGTTCCTCTACACCAACCACATCAAACCATGTCTTTATGGTCCCTGTTTGTGCAAAAGGGCACAGTCATACAGGAGCAGCGAAGGTCCATTCCCAAACTGTTGCCACAAAGTTGGAAGCATCCAATTGTCTGAATTTTCTTTGCATCCTGTAGCATTAAGATGACACTTCACTGGAACTAAGGGGCCTAGCTCAAACCCTTAACACAACACCCAGACTATTATCCCTCCTCCACCAAGCTTTACAATAGGCACCATGCATTCCAGTAAGTGATGTTCTCCAGGCATTCCACACTGATTTTTACATCACTGTGCTTTTAAATACAACCCATTGTAATGCCAGTGTTTGTCTGTGGAGATTTCATGGCGGTGTGCTAGATTATATGCACCTGTGAACAGTGGCTGTGGCTGAAACACCTGAACTCAATAATTAGTAGGGGTGGCCACATACTTTTGACCATATAGTGTATGTCTAACAATCATTACTATAAAAATGTGAAATATGTATGATTGAAACATTTTATTTTTTACTGGAATAATACCTTTATCTTTCTGAAAATGTGTTGTACCCATTGCACTTGTGGAATCATAGTTAATTTAAGCCATTTACTAAGAAATGTTTTGTTTATTTGTTATAATATATTTTGCAATATAACATTACATTGAAAGAAGTGCCTTTATGGTGTTTGTTATCTGGAGATCAGAAGTACAATTGTAATAACAAAAAGGTAAGACAACTATGCTGCAGAGTGGTCAGCATATTGTTCAATGATTTGCCAGATGTATACAAGACCGTTGTCTGCATAAAGGAGGATGAGGGAATCACCAGCAGCAAGTGCAACATTTCTGATGTCTACAGAGATACAGGTCTGCCAAGAATTAAGCCCATAGTTGACAGCCAGTGGGTTAGACAGCAGGCCCTCAGATTTTACACATTGTACACAGTCTGAGAAGTTGTTTTAAAACCGGGCTAAGCATCTCTCTGGGTCTCTGAGGTCATTGAATCTGTGGACTACATTGAGATGATTGACAAGACAGAACGACTTTGGCTGGGTCAATAAAACATCTGGACAGTATGGCTTGTTGTCCATAGCTGACATGATGTAAATCAGATCCTTGAATTTAGCAGAGATACACCAAAGGCCAGATTTAAAGCCAGACTGCACCACAAAGTGTATACGTTGGGACTAAACATGGTGAGTTATCTGTTTATTTACCAGACTTGAAAACGTCAGCTTGCCAGGGCAGGATAGAAATCCAGCCTACAACAGTTTTTGTCCGTTTTGGATATGCTCTCAAGGAGAATTCTATTGAGGCTGAGTAAGCAAAAGGGGTTGGCAAAGAGAGGACATTTTTTAAAGATGGGGTCCAGCTCATCCAGTCCAGCAGATTTGTTAAACCTGAACTTGATGATAAGAGAAATGTGGCATCTTGGTGAAAATTCTATATGTAATTGGATCAACAGTGCGGGAAATGGGAATTGGTGTAGCTGTTACTGAAGCTTGCAAACAACTTGGCTCACCAGTAACAGTGTTTTGACATTTCAGTGCTGTAGTCTGGCATTTGTGTTCACAAGCTGTACTTTTTGGCAATTTTTTGACAGGTTTCAGTCATCAGCAAATTTGATTTTTTTGAAGGTGTTATCGAATATACAGAATGTAAATCCAACATTCTCTTAAACTTTCCATTAAACACTGGGGCTTACTGCTTACACTGTTAGCACCGCTTAGCTGAGAAAAGATTTACATTTATTTTATAGTCGCTAGATGGCAGTATCTCCCAAAACAAGAATGGACACGAGGCGTGTCATTTCCGGTTATAACAGATAGCA
>JACXGJ010004354.1:0-14965 GCA_016801105.1 Esox niger
GTACACGCGTTCCCCGCACACTGTCCACACATCGTATACGCGTTCCCCACACTCTCTTGTCATATCCTCCCCCTCAAGGCTCTGACAGACAGGGAATAAAAAACATCAGAAACCTGGTTGACTCCCGTTTGGGAAACCGTAAGACCCGCTGACAACACATCCACATGATTCCAAGTCTGTCATTCCCTGCGGCAGCGCTTAATATATGGAAAACATCAGATCTGTGTCCTCTCATCTCTCATGTGCATAGCTGATTTTGTCTGTGTTCCTTTGTTCTCCAGTAGCTAGCACACTGTCATGTAATGCCAGTTTGTCTTAATGCGATATCTGTGTCTTCTTAATGCCTAATCACTCATCTGCATGACTGCTTTTGTCTGTGTTGATTTTCTTTCCAGTATGACAGACTAAAACTGATAAAAGTAAGCACTTATCTTTTATTTGATGCCCCACCTTCATGTCCTTATTAAACCAACCCCCCCCCCCCCACACACACACACACACACACACACACACACACACACACACACACACACACACACTGTTCTTTGGTTTGATGTCCATTAATACTCAAGATGTCATGATCTTGTTCTGTGCTTGCAGTAGTCACTGTTAAATTCCGGACATTGTTGGGACAGAGATCAGTTTATTATAATCTGGTTAGAAGGTTGTCTGGACCAGACAATCAGTGCAACCAGCAAGTGACGTCTTTAAGATATTATGCATTAAATGTTGCTAACTGGATCCTTTCTCTTTAGTGTCTACAGTATGGCTGACAGATTAGCCGCTGACCAAAACTAGATTCTTGTCCTTTTATGATTACCTATCGTCTTAATAAACAGCTGTGTCATCATAAAGAGCCATCGATGTGTACATGTGAAGAGTCTGTAATGTGTGTTTCAGTTTCCTATTCTGGGTGTATGGGCTTTTTTTCCAACCCAGACAGATTGTGGTTATTAGGAGATGGTTCATAAGTGCTGGGCAGGAACAAAAGCTTAACCCACCAGAGATAACGAAACCTGACGTTAGTTTGATCCAGACTGTCTATATAACAGGTCTGGTCTTGCTGTCCATTCCACTGTGAGAGGACCACAGTGTGAATTTGTATTTGAACTAGAACTTAAAGGTGCTACACATTCTGTGGAATTATTCCATTTTACTTGTAATAACGTACCGTGTTTGACCGTATTACTCACCTATCCGTGGTGTGACTGGTTGTCATGTTTGAATATTTCTTTTTCCTGTTAGCCCATTTATGTTGTCAAAATGGGAATACCATTTTTTTATTGCTCGAGCAAGCAGCTAATTAGCTTTTCTTTTATTATATCCTGTCTCTGAAAATCTACAATTTGTGTTGTGTTTCAACATATTTTCTAAACTAAAAGTAAAGTCTGCCTCCACTAGGTTGTGGAGCAGGGGAGGGAAGACTTGTTTTGAATGAAGAATAATGTAAATGTAAATCATCTACCTTCCATAAGGGGGACTAAACCCATGTGTAGCGCCTTTAAACTAGAATACATGTATATGCCTCGATAATGTTTTGGTCTCTGTTGCATTCAAATAACAATGAAGTATGACAGTGGCTGTGCAGTGGCTGTGCAGTCCATAAATATTAACACAAATGCACCGAACCCTATATTGTTATTTAATGAGTATATATTAACAATAATGTATGTTAACCGTTGAAATGTTGAAAATATAGGCAGATATCAAAGTGAAAACAATTGGCGCCGCAGAGCTAGCACACGGTTTCATAGGCTTCAACGGCTTCTTGTAGCCTGCAATATGCTTGCTGCACCTTTTTACTGACACATTTAGTCCACTCTTCAGCAGCAAGTGGCTCAAATTCTTTCATGTTTGAGGAGTGCCTTTGAGTGACTGCAGTTTTCAGTTCTCGTCTTAGGTTAAGGATGGGTGGATTTCTTGACAACTTTTGCCCATTCCAGGACCCTTGTACCAGAGGCCATGAGGCAACCCTGCAGCATTTTTAAAATGAACGAGCCTTAAAGCTGGAGGCCTTGTTCTTCAGGTTAATTAACTGCTCACAATGAAAAACTATTTGGTACTGCAGGCAAACAGTGTGTTTGCAGACAGCCAAGTAAAGCAGTCAATAAGACCAATAGAAATGAAAGCACCCTGATCAAATGTGGTCCAGTGACCATCATAGTTACCCAAATGTAGGAGACACTGACTCCCCTGACTAGTGCACTAGTACTGAGCAGAACCCTCTAGGCTCTGATCCATAGTGTACAATAGGGAATAATCTGCTCTTTAGGAGACCTTAAAGTGGCCTATAATACATTATATTAATGAACCAAAACAGTAAAGGCAAAAAGGATTAACATACATTAAGAAAATAGAGGGTAATAGATTTTCCCAGATTTTTGTAAGTAGCCCAATGCTGCCCTCGTCTGGTTGATATGAGTGAAGTTGTGTTGGTAGTGGGACTGGATAGTAGCAGACTAATTCATTTTATTCATTCATTTATTTTGCTCTAGCAGTAACCTGTCTCATCTTTCTCTCTTTTCCTTGTCTCTTCCACCTTGCCATTGGACTGTTGTTTGTGACCACAGAAAAGCCAGAGCTGGTACAACGTAAGTCACTTCCTCTTTTCCTTTCTGTCCTGGATGGGCTGCATGTGTGTTTTGCGTGTTGCATGTCCCCATGGCACAGTGGGTTGCAGTGAGGTGCTAGCAGTTCTGGGTTTGTTTCCCACAAACGCTGCATACAGTTGAAGTGTTTGTGATTGTAACAGTGTGTTGGACTTTTGGAATCATGAGATGCTGTTCTCAGCATGAATGTACCACCAACCAATCTGCAGCAACTGGGTGATGGTGCCACAGTATGGACCTGGTCGAGTCCGTGCCTGGTCGAGTCCGTGCCTGGTCGAGTCCGTGCCTCGTAGAGTCCGTGCCTCGTAGAGTCCGTGCCTCGTAGAGTCCGTGCCTCGTAGAGTCGGTGCTGGTATTGGATGTGTCTTTCTAATGAACTGGCACCTGAGTATATTTTCCCATATTAAAAGGCTCCTTTCTGATCATTATAGTCTCATGGTGAATGATTTGCTAATTATTACCTTAATGATGGATACTGCATCTTCTCAATACCTAGTTTTATAAGGGCTAGATGTTCCAATACAGATTTTATAACTCCAGCCTTTGAACATTTCTAAAGTAATTTCTCATAGATAGAAAACAAAAAGAAAATTCAAGACTAATTTAAATGCCATTAAATGAGTCACTAAAATGTCCTCTGGTGCAACTGGAGAAAAATGACACTGATTCAGTATGAAGAAGTCAAATTGGTGTGCATGTGTGTGTTTGCGTATTTATGTTTTTTGGGATTTAGGAGAGCGAATGTCACTGACTGACTGACTGAGTGCCTGAGTTCCCAGAAATTATATGATCTGAGGCGTACTTTCCCCCTTGCCTCAAAAATACACTACGAAACGTCCAATAGTACTTGCTAATAAGCGTTTTTGAATTCCAACAACTGCCTTTCAGGAGTTGAAAGGAGATTCCTTACACGGGGGTAGAGTATGTTATGATCTAAAATGCTGTGCTGTCAGTCACTTAGGACAATTTAGTGTTTGGCTGCCCTTTGCTTTTTCTAAACTTGGTCAACTCTTCACAAAGCACAGTGTCTGTATCAGAACATCACTGACATGTCTGAGTAGTTATATATGCTGGCACATAGCTGTGCTCATAAGTTTGCCAACCCTGGCAGAGATTGTGACATTTTGCATTGATTTTGAAAATATGATTGATCCTGCAAGAAACTGTCTTTTATTTAGGGATAGTGATCATATGAGGCCATTTATTATCACATAGCTGTTTGGCTCCTTTTTAATTATAATGAGCAGAAATAACCTAAATAGCATTGATCAAAAGTTTACATACCCTTGAATGTTTGGTTGTGAAAATGGCAATTAAAGGTGAATTTCCCACACCTGTGGCTTTTTAAATTGCAATTAGTGTCTGTGTATATATAATCAGTGAGTTTGTTAGCTCCCATGTGGATGCACTGAGCAGGCTAGATACTGAGCCATGGGGAGCAGCAAAGAGCAGCCTGTATTTCAGGAGAAAGAGACGGTGTGGTTGTTTCAAGGAGCACAATACGATGATACTTGAACAATGATGAGCTGCATGGTCGAGTTGCCAGAAAGAAGCCTTTACTGCACCAATGCCACAGAAGAGCCTGGATACAATATGCCTGACAACAACTTGACATGCCTCACAGCTTCTGGCACGCTATTCTGGAGTGACAAGACCAAAACAGAGCTTCATGGTCACAACCATAAATGCTGTATGGAGGGGTCAACAAGGCCTATAGTGAACAGAATATCATCCCCACTGTGAAGTATGGTGGTGGCTCACTGATGTTTTGGGGGGGTGGAATCTCTAAAGGCACAGGGAATCATTTGAACATTTTTGGCTAGATTAATGCAGCATGCTATCAGAAAATACTGGCAGACAATTTGCACGAAAGCTGCGCATGGGATGCTCTTGGACTTCCCAGCACGACAATGACCCTAAGCACAAGGGTCAGTGTCATGCTGGAAGTTGACCCTCTAGTGGTAACAGCAGGAAAAAATGTTTCTGGAGTGGCCATCACAGTCTCCTGACCTCAATATCATCAAGCCACTCTGGGGTGGTTCCAAACATGCAGTTCATGCAAGACGAACAAGGACTTTGCATGACCTGGAGGCATTTTGCCAAGACGAATGGGCAGCTGGCAGGCTTTAGATCATTTATTTCTTTGTTGCAATGTTTTGTTTTATGACTGTGTAATTCTGTTATGATCTACAGTTAAATGTAAATAAAATAAAGGTGTTTTGCCTTCTCACAAATGGCACATATAATCCCAATCCACCAAGGGAATGCAAACTTTTGAGAACAACTGTACATTGAAATCTCAGTGCGAAGCTCTCAATGTGGTGAACAAAGAATTCTCAAAGGAGTGTCTATGTGAGAGTTAATTCAAGAAGTCCCGTGTCACTAGACTCCAGTGATTGATGAGGTTATGATATTAAACACATTACAGTGTCTTGGTCATGCCTTATTAGCGACAGATGAGGTGTTTCTGAACCGAACCCTCTGCAGAGGCCTGTAAAATGCAAACCACTATCTGTCTGAGCTGATGAGGAACCAATTCATGTCTTTGTTGTTTGTCCCAGAAGCAGAATTCAGCTGATTTTCTTGAGTCCACATGTCTTGTGTTATAACATATTGTGTTAGTGTTTGCAGTCTGAGTTGTTGAGCTACTTAATGACCACGAGGTTCAAGAGCCCAAACTGTTTCACACGACCAGAGAAATTAAAGAAAAAAAACAAACAGACAAAGAAAGGGATTTAATTTGGAATGTGCCATTTCACCACATGATGGCTTTAACACACCCAGTGAAAAGCCAAAGTCAAATATATTTTTTTAACTACTAGGGTTGTTTAAAGAACATCTTGTTGATAATGTGTTGTTCCAGGTGTGTTGAATACAAAATAAACTCTAAATACTGTCTGGATATATATATATTTATTTTCACAGTATATGCTCAACACTGTTCAGTTGAGTTTCACATATCTATCATTGGAAGGCTTTAGAACAGGAAAAGCTAACAGGGGCAAGGAGAGGATATTAGTCATCCCTGAAGCACCCTGCTGGGACACAGATATGCAGGCTGCTATCCAACACACTGCCACATGTACACCACAGATCATTTATAAGTGTGGAGGTACCACTTGAACTGCTTCATCTACGAACAGAACCTTTTTCGAATGCAAAATGTGTCTTTATGGTGTCTTACTGAACACCTCCCTTGTTCCTTCTGTTAATGTCCAGTGTCTCAGGCAGATGTTTTTGTGGGGGATGGAGCAGAGTGGGCTTGAAGGGAGGGCGGTCTAGCTGTGTGAATCACCTTTTTGGTATGAGAGAGTGGGGGGCCCTCCCAAGCCCCTAACCCCAAATCAGCCCTGTGACTGGGAGTTCATTCACCTCATGTCCAGAGACCGAAGGAGTCGGTGGGAGGGGGGGAAGAGAGAGGGACGGAGAAAGAGGTCCGATGGGGCGTTGTCCTTGGCCCTGCTACAGTGTTTACACCACGGATGACACACTCTGGCAAACATACAATGACCCTTACTGACTGCTCTTCTCTCCCTGTCTGTCTGCCTCTATCTCTGCAAACAGAACCTTTCAATCCATGCTTGCCTCCCTCAGTTTTCCTGGAAAAGACATTTGCAGCGTGCCACGAAAACAACATCCCGTGTGGTTGAAGTCAGCACCTCTAGAGGGACGTGTGATTGGAGGGACGTAGACACAGATGTATGGCGTACAACCCATCCTCTGGGCCCTCACGCCGGGGTCAATAAGGTTCACTGAGGAGGCAGAGGAAGCACTTTTCTGAGGAAGCTTTTTTGTACTTCAGGCTTGTTGTTGTGTTGGGCTGCCCTGTACAGGAGGGAGTGGGGGGCTGTTTCTGAAAGGCTGAAAGGGTGGGAACAGGGGGAGAGGGAAAAAGATTTGAGGGGGTTTGTGTAAAAACATTCAAGCATGTGTGTGCAGTGCACACAGGCAGAAAGACGCGCGCGCGCACACACACTTTTCCAGCACTCAGCCCCTTCAGTTCCCCATAGATAGGACCTCCCATTTCTCCTCCCTCCCTACTTTCTCTATCCTTTCTCTCTCTCTCGCTCTCTCTCCATTAACACATAAACGCTCCTCCCACACAACGCTCCTTAAGAATTGTTTTCTAAAAGCATTCTCAGCCGAGGGACTATCCTAGGAGTACACATTTGGGATGTGGCTTGTGTGCTCGGGATTGTGGCCTGTTCTGTGTGGTCAGTTACAGGGACTTCTCTCGGTCGTGCTGTGACACTCCAGTTTCATTGATTTGTGTTCAGCGGGTCTTTCATTGGAAGCTAAAGCATCTGGGACTGACCAAGAGGATCTTTATGCTTTCTCACTGAGGACAAACTCTGTGTCAAACTACAACTGAGAGGGATAGAGGGAGAGACCGAGCGACACTACTGCTCTTTGGTTTGGGATTTTGTTATTCGCTCAATTCAACGTTTAGATGCTGAGACATTGCCCTTGAATGGGTTTTGTGCGCAAGTAGTTCTATTTGTGGAAATTGTTCGGTTTTTCTCCTCCACTGGGAATGTTTGTCTTGATAACTCGGGATATACAGGATGATGCTTGGGGGAATCATTTGAGGTGATTGTGCCTTTCTGCAGCAACTGGAGGTGCCACTATCTGAAGTCCTTGTAAGGCTGACTAGAGAGCTTCGTTCACCAGGCTCATCTGTCCTGGACACTGTAAGAGAGCTCTGAAGTCCATGTGGATGGTTTTAAACCCCCTTTGTAGTATTGCAGGTACAGCCACTAAAATTGTCTTTGCGTATTTTCCTCTAGAATCTGCAAAGGACTGGAGGCTTAACATATAGCTATCCCAGACAGGGACGCCTACAGGAATCCCAGGGCCTGGGACAAAATGTAACGTTTAGGACCCAAACCATGGGCCAAAATAATTAAAAATAGCAATGATGTTGCTGTTCATAAAACAGGTCATACATGTTTATTGTTTCATGTTTGAGCTAGGTAGTACTAAATACTAAATATCCCAGGTCTAAATGTGATCTACACCTGGTCCAGATTTGGTCTTAACCTGGTCTACACCTGTTGCTGACTTGATTTTAACCTATATTTAACCCAGTCTTGTCCTGAGTTAGTCTTAAACCATCATTAACCAGTACCAACTGGCCTCAAGACAAGGGATAATCAATTCAATCCCAGAAACAGAACCAGTGAGAAAGGTACATAAGTGTGGGAAGCCTTCCCATTCCAAAAGAAAATTGACTTCCTGAGTTTAACACAATATTCCCTCCAGTTCCTCTATTTACCTTTGGGACACATGCCTAACTGTACTGTATGGATTTTAGAGAGTAATCATTGACACCAGTTGATTTATTGAGTTCTTGCTATCACTGTCTTGATTTCTAGCTAGAGTAAGGAATGTCAACTTGCGTGACCCCAGTCATTAGAAATGACATGAGGTGCTTCAGTCAAGTCGGGATCTTGTTGTAGCCAATAGTAGGGAACGCGTTTAGTAAATTGGGACACATTTTATATTTTGGGGTTTTATATATAGAGATTTTGGTCGGTTTTATATAGAACATTTTGTAATAGATTACTGCTAAGCTTTGTGAAATATACCCTAATGTTTTCTTTTTTTCTATTCTAGTAAGCTCTGCTAGCTAGCGGTTGAAGTGTAGTTGTGAGAGACATACTAGCATCTCTCCTGAATCTTGGAAGATTCATTGAAGCACTGTATTTGTTCCGCTCAAACCAGAGGAGAAAGAGGGAGAACAGAGTGTGAGGGAGGGAAGGGGCTGATGACAAACAGCCAGTCCCCTGAAGGCTTAGGTTATTACAGGTCAAACTTAGGCGGTGTGTGTGTGTGTGTGTGTGTGTGTGTGTGTCAGAGTCATGAGTCAGGGCTGAAGACTTGGCTCTTCTACCTTGAGGAATTCCATCCCTTCAACGACAAACGGGGGAATACCAGACCACTCTTCAGACCTCAGGGAGAGAGACACTGCTCACACCTTCCACCCCAGAAAAGAGAAAAGGAAAATGCGAGGGGGAGGGGAGAACCAAGAGAAAACGGACACCCAGGCCATGGAGCCGGCGTTCAGCATGTACACAGAGACAGACTGTGAGTCTCTGTCTGACTCGGAGTCCATCCCCCAGCTACAACGCCTGCAGGCCCAGGCCCACTGGGAGACCTGGGACTGGGAGTCAGAGAGGGTCCCAGCCGTAAGTCACCCCACATGGGCCTGGCATGGAGATGGGTGTGGGGGGTTAGTGTGTGGGAGTAACAGTTTGAGGATCCCAAGCTTGTAATTTACTTCAAAAGGATTTGTTATTTTAATTTTGTATACATTTATTTAGCCTTTATTTAACCAGTTTGAGTCTCCTGAAGCGGGACTTGCACAAATACGTTTTTGAATGTGCTAGTCAAAACATTTAAAGTCCCCCATGTCAGTAACCATCATAGATTTTTATCATAGATTTATAATAATTCAATGTCATTTGATGTTTAGTTTAAAAGTTATCAAACCAGGCCATTAGATTCCAATGAACTGTCTGACTTGAAATGTAGCCTGTAGTCCATATGCCAACCTACTCACTGTTTTTCACAGCACTTCATAGTAAATCGGATGTGATTTGTGACAGACTTAATTGTCTTAATGATTCACTTGGTCTGTTTTGGTTTCTTTCACTGGGTGGAGGTTGGCTGCTGACTAGTGCTCAGTGGGCTCAGAGCCAGAGAGGGAGGATGTTTGACTTGTACCCTTTTCACGCCACTGTACGGAGCCAAACTGTGCTGAACAAGACTGGCCTACCATGACGTCTGTTGTAGTTGCTGGATCCATGCTGGAAAGAACACTTGAAAGGCAACTACCCTGCTGGTTCTGGATAGGTTGACACCAGTGTGAAAAGACCTCAGCTTTGTCATATTGCGTTGGTGCCGTACGGAGTATGTGTCCACACCCTCTCAAGAATTTTGGATGTGCTTACATTAACTCCAGGTGGTCCATGTTACATGTTCTTTGAACCCGCAGATTCATTCATATGGTGTACTTTAGTTCCTATGGCTCTGTCTAGCATGGTAGCTAAGCTCAAAAGACATTCACATCCTGCAGTATTTTTCATTGATCAAACCTGTGACTTAAAGTATTTATCTGAACCAAATGTAAAATATGTTGCAAACTTGGTGGCCGATGTTTCCTTATACACTTTGCTAAATTCTTCCTTTGTTTATGAGTGCCGGTAGAATTGTATGATTGCACACCCTCTCTTCAAAGATGTGTGTCCTAACAGAAGCATATTAGGAAACATTAGCCCAATTTTATCTTGCCATCTTGCTTTTTGCCCTTCCAATCTCCCTTCCTAGGTTTTGCCCACTCTGCTTCACTGTGCTCCCACTCAAAACAATAACTAGTGGTCAATGTTCTTTGATGGTGCAAAATCATGCATAGAATTCAGGGAGCTTCAGTACAGTAGGCGCAGGATCTCCCCCTATTGTTTGTTCACAGGACCCCAATAACTATACAGAAGTAGTTTTCTGACTAGCCATTAGGACCAGAGCCCTGCAGTTTATCTAGCATTACTGTGAAGGAAGTAGCTTGCAAATACCATCTTCACAGTTGCATTGTCAATGTTGAAAATAATTATTGTTCTTTTTTTATTGTATATTTTTACTTAGATACCATTCACAATTTTGATAGGACCACATCATTCCAAAACAGAAACTTTCAGTTTTAACATAATCTACTTATATATGAATATATTTAGGAAGTAATTGTCATATTCCATAGAAGTCTGGACACCCTTTATTACTTTTCAAGACCCTCCCAACACCGATGTCTTTCCGCAGAGGGGCACTCCTGAGACATATGGCTTTAGATGTCACTCATTTCTGTCAGATGCATGCGAGTAGGGCAAAGCATCTGACCATGTACTAGAAGGCTGCTAGATTGAATCCCAACACTGGGAAGTAAAAAAAATCTGTGCATAGCACTCAACCTGAATTGCTCCCAGGTCATGGTCAGGCTGTAAATAAAAATACATTCTCAGTCAGCTTACCTACTAAAATAGGGGTAAAACAATATATACTGTAATTGCAAACTGCCATCTTGATGGATAATTGCATGTAGTTCCATGTCAGACCTGTGTATATACTGTCCAGCATCCCATAATGAAATCAATTCTGATCCTGCAGGCCAATCAGGCTCTTCCCTTACAGGGCACTGGGCTGAGTTTCAGCCACTGGCAACACACTGACAGCCACTTGGATGTATTCCCTCCCTGTTAAGAATGCACTGTTTGTGGAGAGACCAATGGATTGATGGGTTTTCTTTCTGGCCCTTTAAAATAAATGTATTTTGAATTTGTTCTTTAAACGTGAAGGATTGAAATCAAGAAGATAATGTTGACAATTAGGTGTTTTAGCTGTGCTATTGTAGTTTTAGAAAGTCCCGGGTCATTTCAGGCTGTAACAATCTGTACGGAAACAAAGGGTATAGTCTGATTAAATGTATATTCACGAGCTATGATAAATTATTATACTATCTAACATACCTTTTACATAGCTACTAGGCGCCACAAAATCTCGCGATATTAAAATGTGACGCTATATCTCGTCGGTGAAACGCTGTCTCACGATATCAGCGTGACGGAGTGTGACGTCCACCTGCATTTAGGCTTTTCGCTTGATTTGCTCATCGCTAACCGCTTGTGGGCGTGTACACGTTGTTTTGTTGCCTAGTGGACATCCAATCGCTTGCTGCTTTTGGGCGTGTGCACTACTTGTTGTGTATTGATGCCGTGAGTTTTACGTGTGTTAGTTCCTGTACAGCTAACTCGTTAGTACAGCTACATAGTAGTATGACTATCGGATATCCGAATGTTAGGTTAATGAAAATCGAAATAGCTCTATAGGAGACGTAGCATCTGCTGTGGCTACTAGTAATGTCATAGGAGCAGGCTATTTAGCAATTGTTGGTATTTGATGACGATGTCGTTTTATATATTACCAAATGAAATATCTTCCCGCATATTAGTAGTATTTCCATCTAAAGATACGATTAATGTTTGTTCCATTTTGCTATAGGAAAGACTGTATGGTGGAAACTATTGTGAAATGAAACAACGGGAAAGTGTACCAGACACACACCTATCGTGATTGGCTGTTGCCCACCACCCGCAAGCGAAATTCGTCTCACTTTTGCCTAATATTGCCCGCGGCTCTATTTTTCATTGCGCCCTACGCTTGCTTCGTGCTGCTTGGTATCCCACACGGTCACGTGCCTCAATTTAAAATGAATTGGAGTCGAAAAACACTCATGTGGCTGCAGTACCGGAGGCCAATATATAGTGGACATCCACCGTGATGTGGAAATTAGCATAGAAGAAGCCCCCGCCACTTTTATATTTTGTGTGGCAGGATTTTGGTTACCCGAGAGGGATGGGTATTGGGCAAGATTTCACAATCCGAATAGTATTCAGTTAACCGAAATACTTTTTATTAAAAAACGACTGATAGGCCAAAAACATCAGCGCGACTACATAAGGGGCCAAGGAGGGTGTTCTCGTTCTCATGTAACATTGGTTCAATTAGTGTGAGTTAAGCGCGACTTGCGCTGTGTGAGTTAAGCGCGACGTGGTTGGCACGCAAAACTCGGCTGCAGAACTAGAAAACAATATTTGTCTATACATAACATTGAGTTTATCGGATGGAGAGTTTAGGGAAGCTAGTTAGCTGAGTTAGACACCTATGCTATTTGCTAACTCACCGTTTTCTGTACTCTCAGACGCCTTTCAATTCGACAGCCGACTTTTACATAGCATTTGTAGCCAAAACATTTCCAAAGGTAACATTAATTCAGTAAATATTGTATCTTCACTTGAACTAGTTAACTAAAATACATATACGTAAAAGATGTGGGGCACAATTGAATACACACGCAAGTACTCGAATACTAAAATAATTTAGGGTATTTGAATATTCGGTGCCCATTTCTAGTAGGCTTCCCGATGGAAACAGCGACAGACTGACACAAACAATTTGTAAGCACTAAAATAGTGCCCGTAAAATGCGGCTAACATGAGCACTGTGCCAAATACCCCACAGAACCCCCCCACAGCTCAACTAAAATCAAACGCACCTGTGCAGAAAACACCGAAAGGCCAAACAACGCTGACAAATACCTTTCTATCTCAATTTCCCCTGTCAAGTGCTATAGCCATGGCAATAACGAGAGACAAAAGCGTTTTCTCATGTGAAATCATACAGGAGAGAAGCCAGTTAGAGTTGGTAGCAAAACCTTCTACAAAGCTTGCTTATTGTTCTGTCTTTTACTGCATATGAAAACGCATACTCAGAAAGTAGAACTGAAGTGACATGATGATTAGTTAAAACATTTCAAAGTGCATTTTGTGACTTTTAGTCGAATAAAAGACTAGTAATATATTTCGTCACTGAAGTAGTGTTAAAAATTCTCGTAAACGCACAATCGTTAGCTAAGTGCTGCCATATCCGCGCTTTTCGTAAAAAATGGCTACTTTTCAAACATTGTGGGTGAAAATTCATTGGTCGCTGTTTGCTGGTTTTTGGGCTACTGCTGAGCTTCACCGCGGCGGCACCATTTATGTATTTGTTCTATAGTGTTTTCATTCTGTTGTCAGACCTCAGCTACCTTAGGATCCGCGGCTCCACATGCATACCGCATCTTGAAAATTGTTGGCCTAGTTTTCTGGCATTTTGAGCTGATTTTGAGCAGTCGTTGTTTTGGACATTATTGTATAACCTGGCAACAGTGCCCCCTAATAGCTACTAAAATTTTATCACGCAAATAAGTCCCTTGTGTTTTTATCTGTTCGTATAGTGTGGAATATTTAGGAACAGCTTCTTTATAATAGGTGGTTCCTGTTTTAATGTGTTCTGTGTTTTCCCTCTCCGTCTATAGGTATTGAGTCCCACGTATAAGCAACGCAATGAGGACTTCAGGAAACTCTTCAAGCAGCTACCTGACTCCGAACGCCTGATCGTGGGTGAGTTATATGGAATTAAACGGAGGAAATGTATATTTTCTCTATCACCTTGACGGTGGTGTTCAGGAAGGAACAGAATAAGGACATTTTTATTCTTATTAGACCACTTTAAATCGTAACCCTTTTTTTCTAGACGTTATTTTGCTATGCCAAGCTTTATTTTCTATGTCCTCAATTGATGTGTAAGTGATTTAAAACTACTTATGTCTGTATGCTTGCATTCAGTGTATTCAGTGAAATCATATGTTTTGAATGTTGCAAATTGAAACTGAACATGTATCGCAAATACAATTGTCAACAGCCAACCATACTTCACAACATGAAATCCGTCATGAACAGGGCCCATGTTTTAACACACTGGGCTTATAACAATCCTCCAAGATGAACAATCAAGCGTTTATTCATATTTTGGCAATGAGTTGTCTGCATAGACTTATTTTAAAACGCTGACACTCAAAGTCAATTATTGTATGGTAACATTTGTTTTATGTTGGTAAGTATTTGTAAAAAATATCTTGCTTGCACACCATTTAACTAATAGTTCTTAACATAAAACAAATATCACCATACAATGATTGATTTTGAGTGTTGGTATTTTAAAATAAAACATCTAAAACATGCCTTTTGGATTTTAGTAAGATATTATTGCTCAGCGGTGAGAACGCTTTAGCGAGGCACTGTGTATATACAGTTTATACATATTTGCATGTTCATTTAGTATATTTAATGTTTATCTATGTAACATTGTCCTTTCATCCTGTGGTAGACTACTCCTGTGCTCTACAGAGAGACATCCTGCTGCAGGGGCGTCTTTATGTCTCAGAAAACTGGATCTGTTTCTATAGCAACATCTTTCGCTGGGAAACGCTGGTATGGACTTAAGTCTTTGTTTTTGTATTGAGTTGCTCGGTCTCTTGCTACACAATATTCAAAATACCCATCATACATTTTTGTTGTTCAGTTGAAGCGCTTATCCAGAATTACTTTTATTTCTCTATGTTTTGGATACTTTATTTTCTTTGTGATTTTTCCCTCATCAGACATGAAACATGATCCCTGGTTTGGCAAGTGCTTAGCTCTATCCACCAAGCCACATGGGACCTGTGTAGTCAATGCATAAATACCTAAATAAATACCACATTGTTTAGAACTTGGGAAACTGATGGGTAGACAGTGGGGCGGAGAAACAGTGGAACTGGAATTGCACGTTGTTTGTTGCAGAGCTGTATGTGTGCTTTGTGCTGGGAGGGTTATTACTACACCTGCCAGCACATGTAAATGAGAAAAGCAAAGTGTGTTGATAGCCGGTGCTCTCACACATGGGTGCATATCAGTTCTCAACACCCATTCATGCCTGCGTTCCTGTGG
>JACXGJ010004354.1:15065-38790 GCA_016801105.1 Esox niger
CCCATCCACATGCCCCAATTAGATGACTTCCCCAATTAGATGACTGCCCCCATCCACACGCCCCAATTAGATGACTGCCCCCTCCACATGCCCCAATTAGATGACTGCCCCCATCCACAAGACACAGGTGATTACTAAGTGTTCAGTGAGTGTGAAAACATTGTTAACAGCATGGCTGTCTCAGTCCTCAGATACCAACAAAAGTGAGCAGAACGTATGACAGCGACCACCAAGAACAAAACCAAATTATGTCATTTATTATGGTGTCACATTCCTCCAATAGGGTTCCTGACAATTGTATGTTTCAGTGAAGCGGTTCTGGTAGCCTGCGGTTGCTCAACACCCCGTTAAAACACTTTAGGTTGGTGTTCCCTTTATTTTGACAATTAATCAAATCCAATTAAACGCCACAGCACTTTTACATTAAGTTAGTTAAACAAAAATCTAATAAAAACAGGAAGGAGTCAAACGTATTCACAGGATGGTTATATAAGCCCAGAGAATCTGTGAAATACTATGAAAGGCCTGACTACAAGGTGGGTCTTTTATTGTATCCCAATTTCATAATATCCAATATATGATTAAGACCCTTCATTTCTGCAACACCCAGCCGAGCCAGGGTAGTCGATGTTGAGATATGCATCTTCCAAAGCACACCCTGGAGAAATCCATAGGATGTCCCTGGATAACTGGCATTGAGTGTCCGTGATTGCATCTAGAGCGTTGCAATCAATTTCCCTGAACTTTATACCAAAACAAACAGGAATGGTCCTTTTTGGCACAGCTGGTCAAGTGTGGCACTGATTAAGCCAGGGTAGTGGGCTTAATTGTGGTATTTGTAGTCTCAGTGTGTTTCCCCGTGCCTACAGCTGACGGTTCGTCTGAAGGACATCTGCAGTATGACCAAGGAGAAGACGGCCCGACTCATTCCCAATGCCATCCAACTGTGCACTGACAATGACAAGGTCAGTTACAGACGTGCGCACTGACATGAGTTGAAATCTCAGTCTTCTTTACCTGAGTCTGACACTAGTCATTGTTTTTATATTGCCACATGGCTTTGTTTTCCAAGTTGATGTCCTTTTCTTGCTTTCCAAAGCACTTTTTCACCTCGTTCGGCGCAAGGGATCGGACGTACATGATGATGTTCAGACTATGGCAGAATGCTCTGCTAGAAAAGGTATGCCAGTTTTGTGTGGTAATTGAAATTTCTTTTTACATTTTATTTGTAGTCACACTGGGAGTTGTTTAAAAAAAGGAGTCTTTGCTTTTCTCATACACTGATTTCCTACATGTAAAGTTAGTCATTAAGCAATCATTTTATTCAGAGCCACTTCTTAACTTTTCTCTTTCTTTACCTTTTATTCTCTCTCTCTTTTCTCTCTTTCTCTCTATTGCTTTTCTTCAGCCCTTGTGTCCCAAAGAGTTGTGGCATTTTGTCCATCAGTGTTATGGTAACGAGCTGGGTCTGACCAGTGATGACGAGGACTATGTGCCACCAGATGATGACTTCAACACCATGGGGTGAGTTTTATCCCTCCCCCCATGCACGCACAAACATGCACGCACATGCGCCACATCTGCCATACCTCAAATCCATACTGGATTTATTACATACTGTCACCCACTACTTGTAACTACACCTTGTCCTTTAGCATTCTGGGTAGTTGTGTTATGATTATGGGCATGATTATGGTGTGTTTGTGTGACAGTCATATGGTGTCAGGGAATTCCAACTGGAGGGCATTTTCATTCCATGAATGTTCTTCAGCTGACCCTGGGGCTCTTCTCCATACCACAGCGATAGCTGTAAACCCCTTATGGAACCCTTTCTGTGCCTGTACTGTAATAATTATGTATGACACAGAATATACCATACACCCATTTCCCACCCAGTCACCCCGCCCATTTCCCACCCAGTCACCCCGCCCATTTCCCACCCAGTCACCCCGCCCATTTCCCACCCAGTCACCCCGCCCATTTCCCACCAGTCACACCACCCATTCCCACCCAGTCACCCCACCTACCGGGACCATGTACCATGAAGCGACGGCGCCATTCTCCGAGCTGATAACCTTCACCTACAGCTGTTGCGCCTCCCCGTGGTGTAGGTACTGCGAGGAGCTGCCCGTGGAAGAGAACGACGCCAACGACGCCACCACCCTCGCCAAGAGTCCTGACGCCAAAGGCGACACCAGCCCTCTGTTGTCCCCCAGAGCCTTCCCCAACAACACCCTCCCATGCCCGGGCGCCTTGGACCCGCTCCTCCCTGTGAGAACCACTGGACAATATACCTTCACTTTATATGGCCTCCAGTTAAAAACGTCCACGTTTGTGCTGTAGGGCACTGATCTAGGGTGATGGTTTGACACTGACCCTTAACCTTTCACTCCTGTAGTTTGACCTGGCCAACGTGGACGAGTTCTCTGTGTGTCTCCCTGATGGTGAACTCCTGTCCCTCCCGTTGCCTCGGCTGGACAACCAGAGCAGTGGTCACAGCAGCCCCGCCGCCTCGCCGTCGCTGGACTTTAACGACAACGAGGACCTCCCTACCGAGCTCAGCGACTCCTCCGGGACGCACGACGAAGGTTTCTGTCTCTTACACACGCAGAAGCATGCATGCACGGCCACTAACTTGCACTAACCCTTTCACACACACACACACACTCACACATCCTCTCGTTCCTTATCATCTGTTTGATCATCAGGGGAGGTGCAGGCTTTCCATGAGGACCTGAATGGGAAGCAGTACATAAATGAGGTGTACCAGTTCAGCGTCGACAAGTTGTACGACATCTTGTTCACTGAGTCCACGTTCATGAGGGACTTCCTGGAACAGAGACGGTTCTCAGGTAAGACCACGCTACCCATTAGACCATAGACAGTGTGTGTGTGGGCGTCTACGTTGGTGTCAGTCTCCAACGTGAGCTGAGGTCATACAAGCAGGTGTTGATATTTCTTTCCACATTTACTCTTGGTCTAGATGTAGTCTATCACCCCTGGAAGAAAGACAAAGAGGAGACCGGCAACCAGACCAGAGAGATCATGTACACCATCTCCCTCACCAACCCCCTGGCACCCAAGACAGCCACCGTCACTGAGACTCAGGTGAGTGGAGCCTCCCAGTGGCAATTGCAGGTTGTGGCAGTTTAAATTTCAATCTAGTTCGTAACATAAGATTTCTGCCTGGCGAATTGGTGTTAAACCAACATGGGGCGCTTCAGATCTTGAACACAACTGAAATTGTGTGTTCTAGACACTGTACAAGGCGAGCCAAGAGAGCGAGTGCTACATCATAGATGCGGAGGTCATAGCACATGATGTCCCTTACCATGACTACTTCTACACCCTAAACCGCTACATGCTCACCAGAGTGGCCAAAAATAAGTGTCGGCTAAGGTGAGATTTTTCCTTCTCTGGAGATGAGTGCTTTACCGCCTAACTCTTCAAATTACAACCGGTGTAGTGTTCAGTAGGCCACAGTACAGCAAAAGGATTTATAACACAAAGTAGTTAGGACAAGTTGACTTAGTTTTGACATATTTCACTGTGCTTCACGAGGTTTTCTCACAAACAGCCTTGATGAACCAGTACTTGACCTTAGGTGAAATAGATTGTAACCTTGAAATAATTGATGCATACAGTGTACCAAGCAAGTGTACATGTGGTTCAAATATGTGTTTGCGCATGTGTCCTGTAGGGTGTCCACAGAGTTGCGCTACAAGAAACAGCCGTGGGGGCTGGTCAAGGGTTTCATAGAGAGAAACTTCTGGAGTGGCCTGGACGAGTACTTCAGGCACTTAGGTCAGTTGGATTAGGATTGAACCTAGAATATAATAATTCGTAATGGTTATGAATAGCCTGATCAACAATCCTGTCAACTGTGCATAAAGAAAACAATGTAAGCTTACAATACGATACGCTAAGAATTTATATCTGAAAACATTTCAAACCATCATGTTTGTATTCTCACTTGAGGGTCTGGAATGTCTTTACTGATTGTTCTCTAAAATAACTTATTAAATTATTTACCTTGGCCACTCTTAATCCTCTAGTCACTCCTAATCCTCTAGCTGGCATTCCAGTCTGTTTCCACTTACAGTGAGGGGAGAAAAGTATTTGATCCCCTGCTGATTTTGTACATTTGCCCACTGACAAAGAAATGATCAGTCTGTTCTAAATGTTCTAAATTGATTTGCATTTTAATGAGGGAAATAAGTATTTGACCCCTCTGCAAAACATGACTTCGTACTTCGTACGGCAAAACCCTTGTCGGCAATCAGAGGTCAGACGTTTCTTGTAGTTGGTCCCGGTTTGCACACATCTTAGGAGGTATTTTGTCCCACTCCTCTTTGCAGATCTTCTCCAAGTCATTAAGGTTTCGAGGCTGACGTTTGGCAACATGAACCTTCAGCTCCCTCCAGAGATTTTCGATGGGATTAAGGTCTGGACACTGGCTAGGCCACTCCAGGACCTTCTTGAGCCACTCTTTGTTGCCTTGGCTTTGTGTTTTGGGTCACTGTCATGCTGGAATACCCATCCATGACCCATTTTCAATGCCCTGGCAGAGGGAAGGGGGTTCTCATCCAAGATTTGACAGTACATGGCCCCCTGTCCATCGTCCCTTGAATGCGGTGAACTTCACTGTCCTTTTCTAGCAGAAAAACACCCCCAAAGCATAATGTTTCCACCTCCATGTTTGACGGTGGGGATTGTGTTCTTGGGGACATAAGCTGCATTCCTCCTCCTCTAAACACGGCGAGTTGAGCTTGATTTTGGTCTCATCTGACCACAACACTTTCACCCAGTTCTCCTCTAAATCATTCTGATGTTCATTGGCAAACTTCAGACTGGCCTGTACATGTATGGGCCTGTACCTGCTTTCTTGAGCAGGGGGACCTTGCGGGCACTGCAAGAATTCAGTCCTTCATGGCGTAGTGTGTTACCCATAGTTTGCTTGGTGACTATGGTCCCAGCTGCCTTGAGATCCTCCTGGGTGTAGTTCTGGGCTGATTCCTCATCGTTCTCATGATCATTGCAACTCCATGAGGTGAGATCTTGCATGGAGCCCCAGACCGAGCAAGATTGACAGTTCTTTTTTTAATTATTTCATTTGCAAATAATCGCACCAACTGTTGTCACCTTCTCACCAAGTTGCTTGGCGATGGTCTTGTGACCCATTCCAGCCTTGTGTAGGTCTACAATCTTGTCCCTGACATCCTTGGACAGCTCTTTGGTCTTGGCCATGGTGGAGAGTTTGGAATCTGATTGATTGCTTCTGTGGAAAAGTGTCTTTTATACAGGTAACAAGCTGAGATTTGGAGCACTCACTTTAAGAGTGTGCTCCTATTCTTAGCTTGTTACCTGTATAAAAGACATCTGGGATCCAGAAATCTTTCTGATTGAAAGGGGATCAAATACTTTTTTCCCTCATTAAAATGCAAATCAATTTATACAATTTTTGACATGCGTTTTTCTAGATTTCTTTGTTGTTATTCTGTCTCACTGTTCAAATAAACCTACCAAATACTTTTCCCCTCACTGTAAGCGTACCCATAACATTCTTGACAAATAATTGTCTTGACAATTAAAGGAGTCAAATGTAGTGGGAGCCAGGCTGTTGAATCTTTGCATGTTTAGTACGACACAGCCTTTGAATAGCATATGGTGTCACACAACCTGGAGAACAATAATGGCCTATTCCTCTATGCAGAGCTGGAGCTGAGTAAAGTGGAAATAGTCCTAGCCGAGTCCCACAGACAGTCTCCCAAGGCCAGGGCTCTCCGTGCAGGAGCGCTAAGGCGGCGGAAACGGCCTCTGGTCCACCTGCGTCCCCCGCACATGGACGAGGCCCTCAGCCCGGTCACCACACCCGAGGATGAGGAAGAGGTCACCCACTGCCATCGCATCAAACATGTGGCAGGTCAGCAGGGGGCATGGGGGGGACTGACTGACCACCGATTACTGTCTTAGGACGCCCTTCATCTGGGCTTAAATAGTGTTCACATTATTTCAGCGGCTTGTCACTTGAGTTTCGCTACAGCAATCAATCAACTATTAGTAGTTTATCACAGAAGTATTTTTTATTACCTGTGACTGTAACATGAATTATCACAGAACTAGAACATTAGGTATTGCTTGGCTTATTTACTGTATTGATCCAAAATGGCTCTGTTCCGGCAGGTTCCACTCAGACCAGACACATCCCAGACCATGTCCCAGGGGGTTTAGCACTCTACAGTGTCTCCAAGCTACTCCTTATCATCAGCTTTGTGTAAGTTTCTTGTTATCTTTCACTTTGTTTTGACTGATAGTGGGACCAAAGATAAAGAATGAGTAGAAAGGACAAAGGCCTTCCTCTGTCCATTCTGTTAAATGTATTTATTTAGGTGGAGAACTCCGACTCATCCTCTCCTTAATCCTTTGAAGTCTTCTAGGTCTTATCTTTGTGGATAGAGTCTTGTCAGTTTTCTTTAATCCAGATGATCAAGATCTAAAGCCAAATTTTAACCAGAGATTTATTTTTATAGTTTTAACTGTCACTTTCTGAGGTCACACGTGACACATACTTTTACTCCCCATTGCTAAATAGGCCTAAAGACTACATCCACCTCAATGTGTATTTGAGTGAAATGAGAGGGTGAGGTAGGAAGTCTGGTTCTGTAAGTCCTTCCGGCTCCATAAACCAAGTCATAAAACATCTAAAAACATTTCACACTGGCACCAAAACAATCTACTGTCTTCAGCAACAGCACTTGTTTGACACAATGGGCCACATTAGTTGGGTAACAAGTTAACAACAGCAGTGACAACATGGCCAGTTAGTTGATACGCCTTCCAGGGCAGTGATCTGATCAAAGAGCCGCAACCATGTGCTCCACCTTAGTGTTGGAAGAGTTTCTTGTTACATTATGTTAATGTTATTCAAATGAAATTTTGTTAATGAGAATTGATGTAGCTTTTTTTTGAGGGGGGGGCAAGTTTGCTAGCAAAGAGTGGTGCTGTTGCTGATTAACTGTTAATGCTATCCTTAGTCAATTGATATAACAGAAAAATCCAAAATCTGACAAGCGGTGTCTCCAGTTCTGCTGAGATTTTAACATGATAACACTCATCCATGTGCATCCACTTCCCAGGTGTATTGAGACCACTAACATGAATTGAAAACCTGACTCATCTTTTTTATTTGTTCCCTTTTCTACTAATCCAAAGTGGAAAGTATGAGGGGACAAAACACTGTCTTGTTCCTTTTCTGTTGGTGTGTAATAGTCCTCTTTCTCTTCCCGTCTCCATTCATGCATCCCATAGGATCTGTATAAGGTATTTCACTTTTTTCATAACACCGTGTTGATTTACTGATTGGATTTCTGTCTGTGTTTTATGGGCTAGGTTCACCCTGTACTGCACGTTCAGTAGAGTTCTAACACCCTTCCTTTGCAGTAGTTCTAGGCATTCACATTCAAGGAGTGTACTACCATCCCTGCTATTGCAACATAAATCAGTAGTCTTAAGCAAGGTCTGTCTCTCTCCCCTCTCTTGCTTTCCCCCTCCCACTGTCTTTGTCCTACTACAGCCTAGTATTGCTGGTGTTCCTGAACATGATGCTCTTCTATAAGCTGTGGATGCTGGAATACACCACACAGAGTCTCACTTCATGGCACGGCATGCGACCGGAGGAAAGGTACTCACCTCAAATGCACTACAAACTTGGTTTTGAATGCGAGTGAGATGGTAAAGCTAAGTAACTTATTTCATGAAAACATTGTACTGATAAACACAGCTCTCTCTCTGTGTGTGTGTGTGTGTGTGTGTGTGTGTCCCTCGCTTAGTAAACTTCCGCAGACACAGCTGGAGTGGGCCCAGCTCCTGGAGTCGCAGCAGCGCTACCATGACGACGAGCTGCAGAAGTGGAAGGAGATCATCAAGTCATCTGTGATGTTGCTGGATGAGGTGAGACCACAGTTCAGAGACCCATCCTTCATTCACAAACTTTGTCATTCAAGAATGTTTATCAGTTATTTAAATAAATGTTTTTGAAGCTGAGCTTTACGAAGTTCACGTTTCCTTTTGTTTCTTAACAGATGAAGGACTCATTACTGAAACTGCAGAAGGGCATCGGCTTAAGAGAATATAACCCTGAATCGGAGGAGAAGAGGAGTCGATATCACTGACAAACAGACAAGGCCACCTGCCTGGACATTATGTGCAATATCCAACCAACCATTTAAGGAAAACATTTTGAAAAAACAAGAGAGACGTTCTCTTGCAAGTTGGACAGGGATGATGACTACAAGTCTCCCAGACCAACTGACCACACCCCCACTTTTCAACCTCTTTCAGGAAGTAACACCAGGGCTGGAGTGGGGAGGCTGCTGTGTGCACCACGGGGAAAGACAGCTGCGCCTTGACCCACCTTTAACCTTTCTATCACCTCGTTGTCAGAGAATGTCTTACTGTAAAGCATTTATTTAATTTTTTGTTAATTCTTTGGGCCATGTGTGGACAAAGCAAAGGTACTAGGGCAGACGTGGGGGTTGGTGGAAGCATGCCATTTCTATTCTCTGTCTGAAAATAACATGCTGTTTCTGGTGGAGGTGTATTGAAACCTCTGTGTAGTCTTTCTTCGGAAGAGCAAAGAAGTCAGACTGGGTATGGAGTCAGTCCGTAGCCTTTTAAGGACATTTTGGACAAAGTTATGGAGCTGCAGTATCCCTCTTCTTTTTTTAAGCTCTTTGGACTCTGGGACCAGGTTACAATCGTAACGGAACCACAATCAGTGTGCAGTGTTTCAACACATCCCATCATTTCTAGAATAGAACAATGAAGAATCAAAGTGTATTATATATATATATATATATAAAATCTATTATAATGACCTATGTATTTTTTTGTAGAAGTATTGCAGTCAGGGCAGATTTTTACCAGGCTTCCATGGTGTATCAGGGCAGGTTTCCCTGAGAGCTTGTGCCATGGTGTTGTGTTTCTATGTTTGTGTTTGTGTGTTCATGTTTTCTAAGGCATGTTCTACTATTTGTAGAATTGCCCCTCCCCCCCTTGATTTCATTTGTGGACAGGGAAGCTAGCTATAACTGTTAGCAGCACTGAGAATGTATTGGATTACTGGTTACGTTTCTAGCTTTTAAGAATGAGAAAGTCGTCTGCCTTTGCAGAGGTACACGGTATATTCTGATAATGCAACATTCTTCCAGAAATGGGGCAGTTTTGGCCCTAACCAATACTTAACCATTCTGTAGTGGTTTAAGTGGCTTAGTGCTTTTCCATACCCTCTGGTAACTATTCCGATATGCTCAGTCCTATCTAGTGATTGCTGAACATCTTGGCAATATGTAGCAAAACACTACAGATTTCTCACACCAATCTTCCTTTCAAGACAAAAAATAAGCAAAATCAGCACCCACTAGTGGTCCCGCCGGCGGGTTTTATTATAAATGTTTAATAACTATGTTTGGCTCTGAAGACAAGATTGGTGTACAATATCTGCTAAATGTTTGGCTGCATGTTGACAAGATGTTGGGCAATCACTTGAAGGGATTATTGTCCCCCAGTGTATTTCTGAATAGTCACACCAGTATACAAATAAACACTGTGTTATTAAATCCACTGCAGTAACATGTTAAACGCAATTTCAATGTTGTGCTTAGGTTTTATCCAAACACCTCTTAAACCTCTTGTGTTTTAGGAAGATATGATCAATGGAAACATCTATTCATTGTTGCCAATATTTGTGTCAACTTTTTTTGGCCGTATTCTTGGCGTCTTTTATTTAGCCACTTTGTGTTGTATCAATTCATCTGTGGCTGCCCTGTATTGGCTAGAATAGAATGTACTGAGAGTACTGTCCAGGCTTTGGTATTGGGCCTTTGTGATATTACACATGCAATGGAGCTTGAATGTGTCCCTACCTGTGCTTCAAAAATCATTCAGGTTTCTCCCCAGTATTTGTTATCAGCCCAAATACAGTCTGAAAGAGAGAGGGGGAGCGTGAGAGAGAGCATAATGATCAACGTTAAGAAAATGTGGATGTAATATGTCATTCTATGAACTTCAGTGTGTTCCGTTTTTCAACGGGGAGGCTGCGGATAGTATTTTCGGCAGGGTATTTTTCAGAATGGGATGGGATTTTATAAAGGGATACTGCAGCTGTACCGAAGAACGGCGATTACTACAATGTATTTGATGATTAAAACTGTGAATTCCTCCTTGAAAAATATGCTTGAAGTGGAACATAAAAGAATAATGTGAATTGTACATTATTCAGAGGCAGACATTTATGATTTACTTATGTACAGTGTATGCGGAACAGGTATTGCAAAATAGCTGCTTTTTCGACACTTTAGGCAAGCCCAAACAAACACAGAATTTATTTGAAAGATTTCAGATAGTTACTGAACTCCGGGCCAACCTCCTGTATTCCGCTGTCTTCCCAAAGATGTCCGTCATAGGCTGTGTCCTAGCATTTTGGATGTGTCAAGCTGATACAGTCTACGATTCCCACTTGGTTTCTGTCTGTTAATTTCAAATGCTGGAGAATATCTAGTGTAGCCAAACCAATACTTTAGTATTTCTCCCATCTTATGGAAGTTTATAGCTGTCATGATACATTTCCATTTTAAGATTAATTTTAATCATAATGAGTTTATATTCATCTGTCCCCTATGCATTTATCCTTGACAAGACTCAAGTAATTTTTGAGTTTTGGAAACAACAGAAAACAAGACAAAGCTAAGCTTGATTCATCCAATTACTGTGCTGTTTGAGGGATGGGAATGAAGACACAGTAATCAGTGTGCAGAGTAATAATAATGAGTTTAGCAATGTTACCCAATGAGATATAGTGCTTCACAAACAAGCTTATATGGGGAAGGACCTACTGGAATTTTCCCAATAATAAACACTAGTAAACATAAAATTGCTGTGCTGTGCCCAAATGAACATGAACTTGGACTTATCAGACAGTTTTGTTTGGTACATAAAATGTTTGTGGAATGGATTGATACAGTGTAGTAATTCACAGAAATTAGGAATATGATTTAAATTATTGCTGAATGATTTTCCCAGACTTTGATTTGCTTTGAAATGTAGTTAATAGTTCGTGTGAATTTGTTCAGCCTAACAAAAAAAAATCACAACTGAGACAATGAGATGATTTAGGGCTAATGTATTATTCCGAAAGAAATCCAGGAAGAGATTATACAGTTGTGCTCAAAAGTTAGCATGTCCTTGGAGAATTTGTAATATGAACCATTTTTTAAAACACGAGTGAGCAGGCAAAACATTTTTTTTCTTATGGGTTAGTCAACTGAATGGCACAATCAAAACAAAACATGGCAACAAAGAAAAAAAAAATGAAGCGACCCCTGGTCAAAAGTCTGTATACCCTTAGTTCTTCATACTGTACATTACACCCATTGGCATTACTGACAGCATGCATTCTTTTGTAATAAGTGTATATGAGGCCCTGAATTCTTGCAGGTGGTTTAGCTGCCCATTCATCTTGGCAAAATGCCTCCAGGTCATGCAAAGTCTTTGGTCATCTTGCATGAACCGCATGTTGGAGATCTCCCGAGAGTGGCTTGATTATCTTAAAGTCAGGAGACTGTGATGTAACCACTGGAGGGTCAACTTGGCCTTGTGCTTAGGACAAGGGTGTAAACCAGTTCCATGCAGGGCTGAGTGTCTACAGGTTTTTAGTTTTGCCTGTAAATTGGTTCCTAGTTCAGACCTAAACAACCAGCTGAAGGTAGAAACTTACCAATTAGAGACCTAATTAATCAATCAAGTACAAGGTGAGAGGAAAAACCTGCAGACACTTGGCACTCCGCGGAACCGGTTTAACTGTGGCTTAGGGTCATTGTCGTGCTGGAAAATCCAAGGGTTCCATGCGCAGCTTTCATGCAGAAGAATGCAAGTCATCTGGTGGTGTTTTCTGATAACATGCCACCATGCCTCACTGTGGGGAAGGCATTCAGTTCACTACAGGCCTTGTTGACCCCTCTCCAAACATAGCGCTAATGGTTGTGACCATAAAACCCTATTTTGGTCTCGTCACTCCAAATTCCAGTGTGTCAGAAGCTGTGAGGCATGTCAAGGTGTTGTCGGGCATATTGTAACTGGGCTTTTGTGGCATTGGCGGAGTAAAGGCTTCTTCCTGGCAACCAGACCATGCAGCTCATTTTTGTTTAAGTATAGTCATATTGTGCTCCTTGAAACAACCACATCCAGAGCAGCCTGTATGTCTCCGGAGGTTACCTCTGGCTTTTTCTTTGTATCTCAAACAATTCTTGTGGCTTTAATCATTCTTGGTCTACCTGACCTTGGCTTGGTTTCAAGAGATCTCAGAATGTTCCACTTTTTTACAGTAGTGACTGGCATTTGCAAAGCTTTGGATATCTATATATCATTTTCCATCTTTACAAAATTCCATTACCTTGTTAAACGGTTCTTTTGACAGTCCTTTTCTGCTCCCGATGACTGAGTATCCAGCCTGCTCAGTGCATCCACGTGAGTGCTAACTTTCTCATTGACTATTCATACATAGACACTAATTGCAATTTATAAAGCCACAGGTGTGGGGAAATATACCTTTAATTTTAACCTGTGTCACCTTGTGTGTCTGTAACAAGGCCAAGCTTTCAAAGGTATGTATACTTTGGATCAGGGCCATTTGGGTGATTTCTGCTCATCATTATGATTTAAAAAGGAGCCAAACAACTATGCGACAATAAATGGCTTCATATGAACACTATCCTTATATAAAATAAAAATGTTTTGCATGACCAATCATATTTTCAAAAAAATGCCAACATTTCAGTTTCTGCCAGGGTGTGCAAACTTATGAGCACAACTATAAGAAAGTGTACTGTACTTTTCATTTCTTGTCTGTATCTAACAATGGCAATGATTTCTCTAGACTAGGTGACTCTTAGCAAAGGAGAAGAAAGCATTCATTCATTTTGTGTTAAGGTGCAATCAAAAACATTTTCAAAGTAATAGTGGAGAATTTTGATGTAATTTAATAGTCCATCCAAATGACTTGTTGACCCTTAAGAAAATCACTATGTTTTGTAGTATAATTTCAAAAGCAATCTGCTGTCATTAGTACGCATAAATGCCATTTTACAGATGCTTTTCACCGAAGTAACTTAGTCATGGATCCATACATTTTAACTATGGGTGTCTCTGGAATTCTAAACCAAAATTATGGCACTCCAAGCATCATGATCTACCCGTTGAGTGATACATGAGCTAGGTTCTCTAAAAATCAGGAGATCCTTGATGAACCTTCTATGGAGAATGGATGCTAGCTTCCTGTCCCATTTGATTTCAGTCACAATCTCAGATATGTTCTATGCATGGGTTTTTTATATAACGCAAGAACGCCTAAAATAGTGCAGACAAATTAACTCAAACTACATTAATGTACTGTAGTGTTAGTTGAGAGCTTGAAGACTGTTGTGAAATGGTTAAATAATATTTTCTTTAGTAGAATGGTCAGTAAGCATGTTTGAGTGTCTGAGAAAACAAACAAAATACGGTATGTTGCACCCAAAAAGTTGGATTAGTTTCTGAACGTTAGCTAAAGAGCTTTATCCATTTTAATGCTTACAAAGCTGCTGCTTGACCTCCACTACACGTTTGCCAAAAGACCTCCACTACACGTTTGGTAAGATAATGGTAAGAAATTCTAAACCAATGAAGGAATACAATGCATACGTAGAAACTAGTCTTGAATTGAGGGAGACAAATAATAGCGCCTTTAAACGACACATTTTAGAGCTTGTTAGACTTATGTGGAAGTCCCAAAAAGCCTGACCACCAATCCTCTCAAGCTCCTCACTTCAGTACAAACATGCACGTACTCAGACACCAAGACACCTCAGACAAGTCTTCATCACCTTTTCCATTTGACAAACAATTGTTGTTGTGGCATTGTATGTATATCCTCTTTGTGTGCATACATTTTTTCTTATTTTGTTTGCATTTAAATCCCCACTATATAACTGAAATATGTATACAGATAATATACTGTATGTATTTGTGTATAGTTCCAGTATACAGACTTGAGATCCCCATCTGTGCTGGGCATGGAATTGGGGTGAAAACATGGAAAGAAAAAAGTTACATAGGCTTACTCATTTGTGGAGGATCAGAGATTGAGAGAATGAAATAAAAGAATCAATATAATGTATTTTGTTTCTGATTCCTTTCTGACTCACCCCTCCAACTGTCTCTCTCCCTTCCAGTGGGACAAAAAGATGGGGATATTATTTAAACCCATAGGTTTGTAAACGTACAACTCACAGTCCCCAATAGTAATATGCAAAGTTGGGACTCCCAAGTTGAGCAGCAGCTACATCATTAAAGGTTCTTATCATGGTCACATTATACCAACGGAACATGGTAGTACCTCAAAACACTGGTCCCAGTTGGCTCAGCAGAGATCAGGTTGGAGCAGGGATGAACGGAAAGCATTGCCTTACCTCATGCACTAGCTCTTGTGATGGGCCGGGTTCCCGCAAACACAGGTGTGCTTGTTGGTTCCAGATGGAATTCTGGTTGGGCAGCTAGTGTCATAAGTAGAAGGGCTTGGCATTATGTGTTTAGGATGGCACGTGTCCTGATCTTGGACACACCTTAGCCTGATCTGGAGTTCCTGCGATAAGGCCATAATCACGTATTTGGCACCTGAATATTGAGGGGAGAACATTGTTTTCGTTATAAAAAGAGTAAAATTTAATACAGTGGAGGAACACTATTTGAATATAATATAGGAATTAATTCACACTAAAGCAAAGCTACAGTGGAATGACTTCAGAGTATTCCAAAGATACTGAGAAGTAATTTAGTTTGATTCTCTGCATCTCATATTTTAGCAGCAGTGGTCAATACCTACAGGTGTCAGCAGCAAAACAAGCATTAATTTGTTGTGCGGTAATTTGGCAAAACTTTTTTTGAGAGTTACCCACAATAGAAAATTTGATTTCGGGCTGAGAAGTTAGGTTAAGAATGGCAAAACAACTGGACAGCTTCAGAATTGAGGTAACTTAGACTAAGCATCAACTTTTAGATTTAGAGCTTTTGCCACCAGATGGCGCCTTCCCCTTGTTAGGCAATTAATTCGGGTCTCCAGCCGCCTTCTTCAGCGAGTTTACGAATTACATTAAAACTTATATTTTTGTTTCAAGTACAAATTCTGTAAAGCGCTATCAGTAGCAAGGGAGGCATTCGGTGCTAAACTACGCGATAGGTGAGTTACGCAGTTAGTTTGACATATATGAGTACTTTTTTGTCGTCTTTCATTGTTGCGAATTGCTCCCCGTGCACAGTGTGCCAACCCTTAATTACTGGTGAAAACTGAATTGTGATGCAATATAATGTACACTACTAAGAAAAAACAATGATATTGACCATGCAACTGTGCTTCACGCTAGTGAATTGTGCAGCCCCTGTGCTGCGCTATTGAAATGCGTTGAGTCTGGATGGCCATGATTCGGTCTGATTAGGACAAAGCAAATGTGTAATGGTTCTGGGGTGGTCATCAGAATAATACCCATCATTCCTTGCAGGTGTTTGTGCATACACATTTTCGTAATTCAGCAGAACATATCCAACGCAACTAACAGGCAGTGTATTCATCAACTAAGGTGGATAAATAACAACATATCACAGTCATGCCAAAAAAAAATACCAGAAGAACTCTCAGTTACTCTACATGTTATTGCAATTGAAATGGCCTGGTTTATTCAGCGGGATTCAGCGGGTTTATTCAGCCGAATGCATGTGGCAAATGGGAGCAAATTAATTATTCTAAATGGGAATTATTCAGTTGGCTTTTTAATTCTATGTGAAATGAGATGTGGAACAATCCTTGTTATATAATGCTTCATTGAGCAAGTGCAGTTGAACTTCTTGACTTTAATTTAAAATGTTTAGGGGATTTCAACATCCAGAGTATAAGCATTTTCAAATACATATATATACATATATATATATATATATATATATATATATATATATATATATATATATATAAACTTCTGTTCATCTTACATTCAGAACCAAAGATTCACCTAATTTTATTGCCAAAAAACATATATTTAGACAGTTTAATATCTATATTTTACTCAATAGGTATTCATAGAAGGTGCATGCATTTTCCTAAAAGGCTGGTACAACTCGATCAAAATGGTGTCAACTTTTACACAAATAATGTTTGATTCATTGAACTGGCTAGTGAATGTGACTCTGCATTTGAATACAAAGGAGTACTCGTTGCCCAATCACATCCTGAAGACCAGAATGACTTATGAATATTAAACAATTTGGTTTTTTGTAACCAATAGAACCTTGGAAAGGCCGTGCATGCTAATGTGCAATTGACAGCTGCGGAATTGGAATGCTGCTACGAAGTGAGCGAGTCAAGCGGCTCGGTTCGGTTATGCCTATGATGTCGCGCAGCTGTATAGATTGCTGTTGCTGCTTTGCATTGAACATGGCTATCAAAATCAAAGATTTCACTCACTTTGAAATGAACTGTATTTAGCCTTACTTTTGTACTAGTAGAAAGGAACGGACAAAGGCTGAGAAACGATCTAAGAGCCAAAGAGCAAGCGGAAAGATGTATCGAACGTTTTCTTTCCCAATGACAGCGGAACGCAGTTGGAATAAGGAGCGCCTTGAAGCTAGTTTGGCCGGCCTATGTGAGTTGGAGCTACTGAAACAAAGGCAGGAATGCCTGGTGCTCAGTGCCCTGTCCCTCGGAGACCCTGCCCCAGGTCGCCCGATTTGGAGCGACCTCCAGCCGTCCCGGCCCTCCCCTAACAAGGCAAACTGTGCGCCGGACGACTTGAGCTACAGGCGCAAGCCGGTAAGATGAGTTTCAAATATATTAGCCTACTTAAATATTGTTAGGGTTATACATATAATATAAGATACTTAAAAAAAAAAAGTTTTAGATTTTTGTTAATTAATTGTAATGCACGTTCATGCGTTGTTACAGACTGGGATATAATATACTTTTCATGATTTAGAATAACGGTCGTAAATTCTAGTGTGGAATAACGGTAGACTACCATACAAAATTGTGCCAAACAGCCAAGTGTGCACAGACACGCGTGACCATGTAAGGCAAACTGGTTGAATTCGGTCCTTGTGTTTTTTAATACCACTGTCATGACGCTGTTTCGAAATGCGTAAAACATTCTGTAAATCCGAAATGCCTTTAACATTTTATGTCAAAATGAAGACCCTGGAGTTAAAATATTTGTGCAGTCATTGCACATGTCCGTTCAGTGATCAAGCGCAGCGCTTATGCAAGTGTTCCCACAGTCTTCATCGTGGTTTAGGTATGGATTCCAACAACGTTGGCAACCAAACAAGTAAAGAAAACATGTGATTAAGCTTAAAGTATTTTCTATAGGGATGAAATTGGTGATGCACAGAACCTCAAAATGGCCTTTCAGATTTGCCATGGGCTACTAAAATAAGAACCATATAATTTATGGTTAGCCTATACTGTATATACTTGCCTCAGGAATGATCTTGCAGCATATAGGCAGAATAGCATATTTTCAAACTACAAAAGGTAATTTAATTTAATTTAAACCTGCGTTCCACACTGAAATAGGGGTAAAATGTATACCACATGATTATGCCATAGTTGCAACCAAAAAAGACAAACCTTGTAGAAAACATGGATTTGAAAGTACTTCAGAAACAGGGTTTGAATGCAGCTAACTGCTCTTCTAGCACAACTCTCCCCTCTGTCTTTCACCACAGTCCAATACAGCGTAAAAATTACAGAACAATAAGACTAAAATTAAGCCAGTGGTTCAGATGAAAATATCCAAGCATTAGATGAATATCCTTTTAGATGTGGATATTTCAATTTATTGTTGCATTTCTGATGTATTACATAGGACATTTTGAGGTTCATATTTCTATGCATTATTTTATGTAAACAAAAACAACCTGAACGTTAAAGATTGCATGCCAAGGTCATGGACCTGTGGAGATCTTCAGAGTTACTATGATAATCTAAATTCTATCTCACACCGCATAATTCTCACATTTACTTCAGATGTCATTGCAATCTTTCATTGGGTTTTGCTACTAGGTGAGCCACAGAGATATGTCATTCCTGCCTCGATCACACCTTGTGTCATTGAGTTCTGCTAAACCAGAAGTTAGTCTAATGGAATGCTGTGTTTTTGGCATTGCATTGCTGAGCTTCCTGTGTAATAAGAGTTGGACTTTTTGTTTATTCATTGGGGGAAATGGCAACAACGTATAACTGTTGACATTTTGTTGCACACATACCCAGGTAATGCATGGATACAATTCTGTGCCGTGATGCTGTAGGTGTGATCAATGTGTTATTGGACCGTTCTCAAATCAATAATTGACAAACAGTAAAATAACACAATATTTGCCCCTTTGTTCCGTTTAAACTGCTTTTACATAGTGCCTGAAAGCATAGTATAATACATTTCACATTCCATTTCTGACTTGGTGAGCAAAGGCTTAAATGTTATTGATCAATGTATCAATCAAATATTTGAATGCAGCAGAATCTGAAAAGTATCCTTGTCATATTTCTAACCACCATCAGATATAGACTGAAAGACATCACGCATAAACTCCACCTAACCTCTAGAAAGAGGTCCCTTTAAATCATTAAAATTAGAGACTTCTCTTGCTCTCTCTCTGTCTTCTCCTCTGTCTCTGTTTCTCTTTGTCTCCCTCTCCTCTGTCACACTCTGTTGTTCTGTCTTCCAGTCACTTTCTGCCTCTCTTGTTCTCTCTCTCTTTTTCTTTTCGGCCTCCCGCTCTATTTCTTTGAATGACAAGTTCAATGTTAAGGGCTGTATTGGCATGGAAAACATTTGTTTGTCAGCTGTAGTGGACAATAAGAAAAGTGTATAGTAAAATTCAACAGAAATAAAATCTGTGTAGTGTTGCAAAGATGTGCTCATTGTTAGGAGTATGAATGACAAGGCAAAATAAAGGCATTGATATTGGTTAGGTTCATGATGTGGTTTGTGCTATATTGGTCTTTTCTCATCACAAAGTGCCACAAATCCTGCCGCTGTGATTGCACATTATGGCATTTTCTTTAACAGGTATGGGAGATTGCTTTCAAACTCTTCGTGGGTCTATATGATCTGAGTGAAATATGTACCTAATGTAGTAATACATTTAGCAGGAGGTTATGAAGTCACTCTCTGTTTCTATCTCAGTGTGCACATTGTGTTCTCTAGAGGGTGGGAAGTGTCTAGGGTGGCCTCATTCTGTGGTCAGTGTCCAGATTGTCTCCTCTAGTGAGTGAGGATTGTTTATGGTGGCCTCTCGTGATAGAAAGGTGTTGCTCACTGAATCTGACTCTTTGTACTGTGTGAAAACCCATTAAGGGTTAAGTGGAATATTGATAGTCCTACTGTAGGGACATGTCTCTTGGGTTGAGACACAATGATCACCTTGCTGAACCTTTGCTTAGGGCTTGATTAATTGTTCTAATTATTTTTTATAATGGTCAATTGAAATCTCAAAGCATGCCATCTTTGAAACACTATATGTGTTAATCGGAATATTTTTGTCTTTCTCTTTTCAAATGTTTTCCTAATTCGTTATGAATTCGTCAGCAGAAGCAGTTTACTGGAGGAGGGGGGATGTGTGGTTTTCATTAAGAGTAAAAGATCAATAGGGAATAAGGATTTAATAATTTGACCTCACCACACAAGAGCTGTGTCACAAACTGGTCTCTACTGCCTGATTAGTACACTACTTGGTCTTGGACCAGAACCAAATACCCAAAGCACCACATAGGGCAGGCAGATGGTGAGATTTGTGAAGCACAGAGATGACCCTTTGCAGAAAGTCCACTAATGACCAAACCTCCCTTGCTTCATTCTTAACTAAACAGGGTTTGATTTCCCCCCAGTAGTAGGGTCAAGATACAACTGTGCCCAGGGCCAGGTGATTGGCGTATGCGTGTGTGGACCATGGATCCCAGCATGGATAGTAAAACAAGCAAAGTCAGAGCCCTGCATCTGACAGCGGTCAGCAGCTGGGATATCATTGGCCATTCCTTGTTCCAAAGGTGTGTTTTCAAATGAGAGATTGGTGGACGACAGGTTGTGTGTGTAGTTTATTTGTGATCTAATCAGGGCTGATAAATGTGATGTCACTGTAAGGATATGTAAGCATGTGGAATTCAAGTCCCGTTAGCCGGCTGTACTGTAAGCCAGACCCACTGTAGCTGTGGGGCCATGTGTCATTTGACCACCTCATATTGTGACCCTCGCACTAAAATTTTATTGAGTGAGTGTGTGTGTTTGTGTGTGTGTGTGTGTCTGCACTGTCGGGTGTGTGCATGTGTTTACTTAGCCTGTGTGTGTTTGTGTTTGTGTGTTTCACGCCTAGCTGTGCTGGGTAAACTCTGTGGAGTGTCAGGCGAGTGTGCACAGAGTCAGCGCGGGTGGTAAGTGACAGAAAGAAGGGGGTTTCTGTGGGGTCTCACTGCAACGACACCCACCCACCACCTCCTGCCACTGCGTGGACACACAGTTCCTGTTGTAGGGCCGCCATGGAACCTAGCGATTAGACGTTACAAGACTAAATCCATGAGATGTCAAGGAGAAATGTCTGTCATTCCGTTCCTGAGCGAGGCACTAATTGCTCCCCCGGCTGTAAATGAGAATGTGCTCTCAGTCAACTTTACCAGTGATGTGCAGTCAGATGTTTTGTCCATCTCCCTAATGGTTTAAGGCTGTAAGGTGATCTTATCCTGGATCTTGGGTTAATAACAACCGCAACATTATACCCAACCACAATCTCCAATGCTTTTGGCTTCTCTTCGATCACCCCCAGCTCCCCGCAGGCCAGGAACCAACCTCAGCTTCGGGGCTCCTGGCTGGGCTTCGCTCAGCAGAAGGCTGGCCTAACTCCCCTGCTGAGAGTTGGAGGATCCAGCAGAGGCATAATTAGCAGTGCTCAGTGCTAAGGGAAACTGTTGGTGGTTGTTAGCGGTTAGCCGCGGCACAGGCTGTTAATAACTTATGGGAACAAAAGGTTTAATTGCACAAGAATCCTGCCTGATGAGAAACACGGGAAGCCAGGGAAGAAGAGTGCATGGTTATATTGTAGCTATCTAGAAAGGAATATGGCTTGTATTAGATTGTAGTCTGTTTAGGCAGACTGTTTGGGAGCGTGAAAGGGACAGGTTAGGAGAAGGCTGAACAATTGAGGCACTGGATAGGAAGAGGACAGGTTTAGGAGAGGGAGAGGAGGAACAGGAGAAGGAGGGGGAAGAGAGGGAGAGGATAGGGAGAGAGATTAGGAGAGAGGAATAGGAAAGGGAGAAAAGGAGAGAAAAGAAGAAGAATATGAGAGACACAGCCCGCGTCTCCTTTTTTGCTTTCAACCTCTCTGTTTCTGTACAGTGCTGAAAGGTGCCTATTAGACCTAGGCCTTCTATAGGAGAAAACATACTCTAAATCACTGATGCAAAATTAATAATCAGGAAAAATCTTTTTGTAAAAATTAAGTTAATGTGACCAACATTGCACAATATAGCTTTAATACAAGAGCATCATGTCTTTTTGATGATCACCTAAATGAATCAAACAGGCTGAACAAGAGTTGCGAACCCAGTGGATCTGGATTGGAGTGTGCTCCCGGTCACTCTATCTTTCTTGTTTGTTCTTTGTCTCTATCAGTCTCTCTTGTTTTTTCTATGTCTCTCTGTCAGTTTCAGTCTCTCTCCATCTCTATCGGTCTCTAATTTTATAATTTTCTTTCCCCTCACAATCCCTCTCTTTATTTTTCTCAATTATTTCTATACCTCTCTATCCCACTTCTGGAGAACGCACCTCACTTTGTTGCCATGGCAACACCATTGGGTTCAGTTAAAAAGCTTTACGTTGCATTCTGAATGGCACCCACTTGACCAGGGTCCACTGGGTTCTTGTCAAAGTGGTCCAATCTATGAGGAATAGGGTACCATGTGGGATCCAGTTGATTTTATTTTGGGAGCTTTCAGTGGGCCCTCAAGGCCCACCTTGTCAGCAAACACAAACACACCCATGTGAGTTGCCCTGTCAAAGAGAGGACCCTGCACAAAGGCACCACAGCCTCCTGCTACTAACAGACAGTCCCCTACTCAACAGCCCAAGACACTGCACTGCAGGGAGGTTCCGTTTTGACTGGTTAGTTTTGCCCCGGTGTGTGTGTGTGTGTGTGTGTGTGTGTGTGTGTGTTGGGTGTGTGTGTGTCTGTGTGTGAGTGTGAGTGTGTGGGTGTGAGTGTGAGTGAGTGTGAAAGAGAACGGGTGTGCGCACATACAACTTCACAATTCACACATAAAACAGGGTATACAGTTAAGCACAACATGACGGTGTCCCAAATGGGTATTTATTTCCTGTTGGTGTACTGCCTAACTGTTTAACTATTCTTTATGGGTAAAGATTCTTGACATCCAGTTACATACCACAGAAATCTAGAAATTATTATTGAACTCAACTGCTATCACTATTTAACTATTTTGTGATTTCACTATTACATCTTTTGAAGATCTGCATTTTAAAAGGAATTGTTGCAAGAGTAACAAATTGACAGTTCTGTTCACATTACAGCGGTTGCCTTACGAGTGTGACATTTACACGGAACAAAATTATAACACACACATCTGTGGCATTGTGCTGCATGATGGAACTGCACATTTTCAAGTGGCCTTTTATTGTGGCCAGCCAAAGGCTGATCAGCATCTTTATATGCCACAACTCTGAGATGGATAGATTATCTCGGCAAAGGAGAAGTTCTCACTAACACGGATTCAGACAGATTTGTGAACAATATTTGAGAGAAATAGGTATTTTGTGTACATAGAGAAAGTCTTTGATCTTTGAGTTCAGCTCATGATAAATGGGGGCAAAAGTGTTGCGTTTATAATTTTGTTCAGTGTAAGTTTAGCTCTCTAGCATCTACAACAAGGAATAGCAGAAACAATATATTAACGACTGTAGAAAACCACAGCAGTTTGCTAGACAACTAGCTAGCTTGGAAATCAAGCTTACATTCTCCAACATGTGGTTTGCAATATCCATTTGTGTAACCTATCCTGGCCTTGGTAACTGTAACTGAGCAACCAAAGGCTTTCTGTATACATGTCCTAGGCTTATGGTGCAGGACAGACAGATAGCTTCATAGGATTAACCTAGTGACTGTCAACGCTACACAACAACCAGACCAATATTAACAACTGAACAAGAAAAGGAACCATGCAAGCCTAGTTCTGCCCACCCGCGATTAGAAGGGAAACATTTTGTTGACCTGGCTGGATTCGATTGGTGGTTTCCTATGTGGTAGACAGTGTCTTTAACTATTAAACAGGGTGTTGTTCCACGTGATTTGAGTGTAGAGATGTGGTATCTTTTTACTTCTGCATTATCAAACCAATTAGTAAAATCTCTGGTTCTTGAAACTAGTTAACATCCAAACAAATAACAGGGTTGCTACACTACATTCAACCCTAACAGCTATACAGTAGCTATAATGAAAACAATAACTCCATTAACTCCATAGAAAACTATGACCGTTGAACAGCCAACCACTACGCTATGTGAATTGAAATCGAGATTAATATGTTTGTAGGTGCAGTTCTTCCTTCGCAATATAGCCATAAACATTTTTAGTTTAAGCTTACTAT
>JACXGJ010004355.1:0-27475 GCA_016801105.1 Esox niger
AGAGAGAGACGGGGACAGAGAGAGAGACGGGGACAGAGAGAGAGACGGGGACAGAGCATGAGAAAAATGGAAAAGCTTCTAATGTCAGACAAAGTAGAGGAAGGGCAATGCAGGACGTCCCAGGGTCACAACAACAGCAGAAAACATCACCTCTGACTCACCAGTAGTCTGGGTTCTCCATCTTGTCAAGGAACTCATCCAGCTCGTCTTTGTTCCGAATGGGCTTGAAGATCTTCTTCCCGTCCAGATCGTAGCCAATGTGTGGGTAGTCCTGGTACCACTCCATGGGAATGTTGCCGACCGTGTTCCGCACGTCCTTGGAGAGAGAAGAGGGAGGACGAGACGTTCCGTAACCACGTCTAACATCACTTGACAACTGAGCGATAGTCTTAGCATTACACAAGCTTGCTAAAAGGGCTTTCGCCGTCCTCTATATCAATTTTCATAGGAGCGTGTGGAGTATACTGTGGACGATTATGGTCTGGGAGCAGTGCAGATTGTCCATATCCCGGCCCTCAGGCTGACTTAGCCTGCAAACACTCTCCCACTCATTATCCTCCAATCATTTGTCAGTGTTCCAAACGGAACCCTGTACCCCATATAGTGCACTAGAACCTGATTAAGCCGAGAGTGCGAAGGGCAAGGGGGGTACAGGTGCAGGCTCGGCCTGGTGAGAACTTCGGCACGGTAAAAATACCTCAGCTTATTCCACATCCTCTTCCCATTCAGACCAGTGGTGGGGACTACAAGCCCATCACACAACCACAGGAGTCATTAAACCAAATGGGTACAGTCAGAAAATAGAGATCCCTTTGTCTGAAAATGACACATTCACACGCTGACTCTCACTCCACCACACGGACACATAGGAAACAGCTGAAAGCTCTCAGAAATTGCGAGACCCCTTTTAAAGTGGGACCCGCACCTGCGAGTGATTTCAATAAAACACCCCTACCATATCCAATTAGGGAGGAGTGGGCAGCCATGTCACGCCAGCTGGGGAACCCCACAACACCAAACGCCCACACCCTCCAAACACTCAGTTCCCAAGCTCCAAACACCCCCAACACACACACACACACACACACACACACACACACACACACACACACACACACAGAATGGGAACTGGCTCTAACCTACGTTCAGCCTGGAGGTCGACCTGGTGGGGTTGAGTATTTGGGTTCAAGTGACAACACTGACTGGTCCCTCGCATGGCCCTTGACAGGCCCCTTCCCTTGGTCCATGTCAGTGGATTTGTCGACCCACATAGTTGAAGTTCAATATTTACTCCAGGCAGTCAGGGAGCAGAAAGAACAGAAACGGGAGAAATACTAATGTGACACTTCCTGTCTGGAAACACAATCTGACTGGCTGCTTGTTAATGGGCGACCTCATTGAAGGTCGCCCTGACTGGCCGCTAAGACAAAGCCTCCGGAGAGTCATCAGACAGCCCCTGGAGACGTCGGGCATGCTACCACGACGCCAAAACATGCGGGCTGTGATGCAGCCGGTAGAATAAGAAGGGTTGTGCTTGGTCGCCTGCCTACCCTTTGCTTAACGTTAGCGTTTCACCAATCCCTAACCGTAATGTGACCGTACGGAGGAGAAACACTGTGTGCCGTGTGAAATTCACACTTGTGTTGTAAATAAACTCAAAGCAATCTGCTAGAATGTTGATTGTGCGGTGAACTACATAACTGGTAATAATTGTATAGACTATACTAGTCCATACTTTAAAGTATACTATAAGTATAAAGTATATCTACTAAGTTTATAGACAGCTGAAGAACATGAAGCTAGCTGTGGGGCAAGTCAACACCATTAATCTTGGTTACTGAACGAAGATCCTTCATTGCGGAAGAGACAGACTGCTACTGATTCTACCTTCAGTGCGCCGATCTGATTACACCTGAGGTGTATCCGGAAACAGAACTGTCTTGATGTCTCAGGCTGGATCACACTATCCCTGCTATTGCCCGTAAATTCAGTAGGACCAGCCCAACCATTACAACTCTTAGCCTCACCAGAACAAACCGGCTAAACACCCACGTTCTGCCGGTTAAACACCCACATCCAAAGACGTATTTCAGGGGAACCGCTGAAAGTAAACAAAGTAACCCAGGTTGGACGTTAGCAGCCAATTAACGACATGGTAACCCACATAAGACGCAGACCCGTGACACAGCCACTGTGGGTGAAGACACCCAGCTGGACCGACAGCCAGACCCAGTCCCTCTGGTTTGACTCGCCGACACCCCTGCCCTCCCGCTTCATCGTGGCGTGCCGGACTGAAGGTGAGTGAGAGTAACAGGGCTAACGACAGACAAATGTTCCACTTTCGTGAGCTCCAGAATCACGCTGACGACTTCTGGGCAAGCAGGAGTGTGTTTGGGTCCTGGGGATTGGGTTTCGCCAGCGAGCAGGCTCCGACCTCCTTCCAGCGCACCAAGGCAGGAAGCGAAAATCGCAAATGAGATTCAATGAGATGGGATTCGAAACGTGATTTATGGATTATTGTTGGGAAGCGTCGCCAGAATGTTAACGTTGTTTTCTTATTCTCAACTTCCAAACCCAACCGTTTCATTTGATTTGTTTTACAACCGTAAGGGTGAATTGATATAGGTGCATAAAAAGTAAACACAAAGACTAGTAGGCCTATATGACATCCCAGTAGGATTCAACTGGAAATAATCTCTAAATAGACTAAGAACAATAGCGTCAGATCACAGAGTTGACGAGAGCCAGCGAGAGTTACAGTGCTAACTAGCAACAAGAATCAACAAAAAAACAACAGAGATGGCTTTCTCCCACTCCAGCACTGTCCATTCATCACAGCCCTTTCATCCTGCAGGGGAATGAGAATGTAGGACTGTTCTTGCTTTTCTCCGGCCGAGGTCATTATCTTTTCCCCAATTTCTTTCAGCACTTACAAAGGGCTGCTTGTTGTCACCTCGCCTGGCTGCGGTCGTCAGGTCAGCCGGCAGGGCGTGACCTACGATCCGGCCTCGGCGGTCAGGCAGGGACGTCAGGTCAGCCGGCAGGGCGTGACCTACGACCCGGCCTCGGCGGTCAGGCAGGGACGTCAGGTCAGCCGGCAGGGCGTGACCTACGACCCGGCCTCGGCGGTCAGGCAGGGACGTCAGGTCAGCCGGCAGGGCGTGACCTACGACCCGGCCTCGGCGGTAAGGCAGGGACGTCAGGTCAGCCGGCAGGGCGTGACATACGACCCGGCCTCGGCGGTCAGGCAGGGACTTCAGGTCAGCCGGCAGGGTGTGACCTACGACCTGGCCTCGGCTGTGGGCCAGAGACGGCCACTGCTGCTGACTCACAACCGGACCGCTCGTGTCTGCGCTTGCCAACGCCTCAAGTGTGTGTTTTCGGCGTCTGTGTGCCTTGGTGCCTTGTGTGCCTACACCCATGAGTGTGTGTGTGTGTGTGTGTGTGTGTGTGTACCCCAAGCACAGACAACAGACGGGGAGAAGTGACTCTACGCATGGGGAGAGGAGACTCAGCACCTGCTTTCAATTCACCAGCCAAACACTGCCCTTTATTAAGTGTCAGTCAGCCGAGAAGGACAGCATGGAAAATGCCATTGGATTGGACAGCGGTGCCTGCTGCGAACGGACCTCAATGCACAGCCGTCCAAACGCTGCACTTTGATGGAGAGGTAACGGACGGGGGGTAGCTGGAGCAACTGTAGCAGGACCTGATTTATATAGCCTATTGGAGTAATGTGCTACTAACTCATCAGCAGGTCCCACTTCTGTCCCAGTAGCCTTGATGAACGACATTTGTCCAGCAAGTTAGGGTGAGGGCGTTATTTGGCATGAACTAAGGCGTTAGACTGAGGTGGCATTTGTCAGCTGAAGGTTACTGCTTGCCTTTGGTATACCCGCTAACGCAAATCGTTAGGCAGTTAGCGTGGCCCCGTCCCAGCCAACACACACCCAATTCGACGTCTTAACGAGATGACAACATCAAACAGACACCTCTGCGCTCTCACAGCTCTCACAGCGGACAGCGTGCAACGTTACACCCCTGGAGTTCAGTGAGAACCCACTGTTGAAGAGGCCCCTGTGACCCCCTCTGCTCCCAGGGTGTGTGTGTGTGTGTGTGTGTGTGTGTGAGACCCCCCCCCCCAAAACTGGGGCCACACGGTGGGTCTAACTGGCAGGCTATTGAGTAACACAACACGGGGGGTGGTTCAGCCAGCCTGACCACTGTAAAGTCCTGTCATCACAATTATCAAGTCATCCATCATGTGACAATTGAGAATGCTTCGCCACCTCTCTCGCTAAAAGCGTAAGGCCATCACTTCTCTCAGGCCTACAGGGCGGGGGGGGGCGGGGCGCAAACAGCAGGACGGGGTGGTGAGACCATGTAAGAAGATCGCACCACTGGGGCAATCCCAACTGAATCATGGTACTGGCTTCAGCTCCCAGCAAGGAGGGTGCTCCTACAGCAGACAGTGTGCTGCATCAAACAGCCCTATGGGGGATTCCAGCAATGAGGACGTGCTTAAATTCACACCTTGGATGTCTCACAAAACAGACCAAGTACAAATTTGACTTTTTGTAATGTATTTTGGAGAAATGAAGTAAAAGTTAAAAGCGTTATGGATACAGGGCAAAGGTTTGTATCATACATTTTTAAGGATAGGCTTTGGCAGGATACAAAAATAACTATTCGTTGGAGCAATGCGGTATCACCATGCACAGGTTTAATAGGTTTTGGTGTTTTGGCATCAGGAAGAAAAGGAAAATGATGGCAAACATGCCAAATAAGGCTTAGAATAACTATCAAGGACTTGAATGAGACAGCAGGTCCAATAAGAATAGCATTCAAGACATGCCTTCATCCACAGCGATTATGACAAGCATCATGCCAGGCCACCAGAGCTCGTGGCTGGCATGAAGACACTCTCAGCCTGCCAGAAAATTGCCAGCAATGACAGATGAGGGACGTAAAGAAAGCCAGAGAAAGGGGGAAATTGACGGAAGTAAAGAAGGGAAATAAGAGTGAAAGGAAGCAATGGATACAATTCAATAATTCTAGTCCCCAAAACACAGCTTTGGTTAGGAACTCCAGCTTTGGTTAGGAACTCCAGCTTTGGTTAGGAACTCCAGCTTTGGTTAGGAACTCCAGCTTTGGTTAGGAACTCCAGCTTTGGTTAGGAACTCCAGCTTTGGTTAGGAACTCCAGCATTGGTTTGAGCCAGAGGAAAACAGCTTTGGTTAGGAACTCCGGCTTTGGTTTGATCCACAGGAAAACAGCTTTGGTTAGGAACTCCAGCATTGGTTTGAGCCAGAGGAAAACAGCTTTGGTTAGGAACTCCGGCTTTGGTTTGATCCACAGGAAAACAGCTTTGGTTAGGAACTCCAGCTTTGGTTTGGGCCAGAGGAAAACAGCTTTGGTTAGGAACTCCAGCTTTGGTTTGGGCCAGAGGAAAACAGCTTTGGTTAGGAACCCCAGCTTTGGTTTGGGCCAGAGGAAAACAGCTTTGGTTAGGAACTCCAGCTTTGGTTTGGGCCAGAGGAAAAGAGCTTTGGTTAGGAACTCCAGCTTTGGTTTGGCCCAGAGGAAAACAGCTTTGGTTAAGAACTCCAGCTTTGGTTAGGGCCACAGGAAAACAGCTTTGGTTAAGGCAACAGGAAAACCGGTTTTGTTAGGGCTGGAGACATGAGAGGGTTAAGGTAATATGGTGCTGCTGTTAGATAGAAGATCTGCAATGGTTGGTGGAAGAAAAACTCTGCCTTTCTCCCGCCCTCTCTAGCCGTTGGGAAGGAGGGCAGCGCCTCACTTTTTCCGCTCCTTCGTGACGCTGACCTCTTCCTCTTCACTGTGGCTGAAATTCCTTGGCTGCAGGAATAACTGGAGGATTGCAGCATGGAATTTGGGAAAGAGCATGACTTCATCCCTCTTTTAAATAAAGAATAGGACCATTTATCTTCTTCGATGGTTACAAACATTGATAATTAGGCAATCCAGTGGCAACTGATAATAGATCTCCCCGCACATTGGCTTGTTTTCCAAGCGATGATACAGCCAAACGCAGTCAGTGTACACTTGTAGAGCACTGATTGATTGTAGCCCACAAATCGACACAGATGTGGACACGACGGATGGCCAAAAAACAACTGAAACTGAAAGCACATCTGGAAGGCAAAATAGTATTGCTGGAGTCGGGAACTAACCTATTCCAATATTGGTGGAATTGCCTACTGACATTTGTTTTAAGGTGAGCACAGGCTAGCATTGCCATTTGTAAGGAATGTGGATGGGATTGCAAGCCTAGGGAGTCGTTTGAACCACTAAAGCTTAAAGCCAAATACTGCTTCGGGATTTAAACAATATGAGATAACGGGCCTCCAGATAAACAAAATGGTAAGTATTAAAAGCATGATTACAAACACATCACGATAATTGTACCCACGTACCTCAGTGAAAAACACAACAATACATCAAATTGTAATGATCAACTGTATTTAAAAAATAAAAATCCATTGTTTGAGAACAGCAACATACACAAAAATGCAGAATATACGAGCAGCATTTCACGTTGAAGTGATATTTAAAGGGATAGTTTGTCCAAAAATCATATTTTTGTGACGGTCCCCTTACCATTTTTCAGAAGGAAGTTTGTCCTTCAGGCAGATAGAGTCCTTTTTTTAAACTATCCATTATTCAGCTTAGTCAGTAATTAGTGTTTTTAGCATTGTATAAATTCATGAATGGAAACCGTATGTACTCCTACAGCAAAGCTGCATTGCAAGCAAAAAAACAACTCTAAAACACTCCAAACAAAGTGTTGTTGTTTGCCTCAAATAACATGACAATGTTGTATTCCTTGAAATAAAGATTTAATTTTGGCAATATAATTCTCATTTCAAATAAACGGGTACTTCTGGTGTTTAGCGGTCAGTTTTGTTTACAATTGTTCAATCCACACATTCTTCCGGCAAGAGTAAGTTTAAACACGTTAGTATTCACTAGCTAGAAAACAAGTAACCTATTTTGTCTTTGATATTCACATAGGACACTCAAACTGTATTCACGTGAGAGAGCCTTTATTTTTTCTAACCACAATACAAAATGATCAAATCACTAAATAGAAGCTTGGAGAGCAGCTAAGGGGGGGGATGGTGAACACGATAATCCCCAAGCCTCGCCCAGAATATCCGGAGGCAATGTGTACTTTGTGTATTATAACATAGCACTCAGAGGTATCACTTACAATCTGTCTGGTCTCCACGGGTTAAACTGGATAACTTGATGGGACTGCATTCATCTTTCGTCCTCTTCGAAGTGAAACGTAGGTCATGATCCTCTGTTTTAAAATGTTTCTCGCAAAATATGTATGTCGAAATTGTATTGTAAGTTAATCCACTGATTCCCAAAATATGACTCAGGAGAAGTATTGTCCCAATTGTAGAGAGGGTAGAATGTAATCAACTCAAGATTTACGAGCAGACAAACAAGCAGGCAGAAATCAACGATGATACAAACAAACAAAACCTACAAGTTCAAACACTATTTATCAAATGCACCAAATATCACAAAGCATCATCCTGCACAATGAAATGATTGTGACATGGCACACGAGATCCACGTAGTAAGAATAAGGAAATATATAAAGCAAAAATATACACCACCGCCGTATGGTGGCCATAGGAAAGAGTTGGTAGTCCCAGTTTGAATTCAGCCAACTCCGCAGGCAGCTCCGTCAGCGAACAGTTTAAAAACGTAATAATACCGCAATAGATAACTGAATGTGGATTGATGCGTTTGAGTAGTTTTCCACTTGCAATGCAGCTTTGCGATAGCGGTATGAACCATGAATTTCATGAATTTGGCCTATGCCAATACCGCTAATTACAGACTGGGACAGAGCTGAATAATGGATCGTTTGACAGCAACTGTGAACTAAGGCTTTTGCCACTGGCCGTTTTAACTGCTTATTAGCCAGTAATAGGTTTACTAGTGTCAAATAACTTACTAATTGGAATAGTCATAGGAATTGAGCAATTGCTAGGAAGACCGAATATGAACTGTCAAAGCTATTTCATGGCACAACAACGTTAGTTTTTCTTTCATTAGTGAAGTACATTGATAGAATAACTATCAATAAAGGTGACAATAACGGACTTTGTCAAGTGGAAACACGAGAGAAACGTGGAAACCCTTACTCTTTTACTGCCAAAGGAGTTGTGATCTAGCTTATATTACCCAAAAATGTAATAACGTTCAAGAGGCAGTTCAAGAGTTGTAGCTGTGAATGCACCACGCTTTGATCACACCTACAGCATCAGGGCATTTTGGTACAACTGCCATTAACTCATTTACAGCGGAACACTGTGTGTGCCTTGCAACCAATCACCCTCCTTGATTGAGACCATGGGCTCAGTAAGGTAAGGTGGCTGTGATTGGCCGTTGTCACTTGGAATTGTATAAAGTCTGATACCAAGGCAAATCATGCCGTCCTTTATGCAAGAAATTGCTTGGAATCTGCCTGTGCATTTCTGTTATAGGTGGTGTTGATAGGTGAAACTCTTGTTTAACTTCAGCCTTCTAGCACTAAAAACATCAAGGGAATCCTATAGAAACATTATATTATTTTTGGTTAATCAAAATACCTTCAATTGACAGGTGACAGCGAATAACCTTTATATACGAAAATTGACAGGTTAGGTCTAAACACAGTTACCACAGATTGTAAATAGTGACCACACCACTTGTGACAACAGTGACCTTTTTTGTTTTACACAATATTCCAGAAAAATTATCGTCTCTTTCATTGATCTATTTTAGGTCAAAATATATTATTAAATTGAGAAAAGCAGTTGGACAGGACAAACTTAATTCCAGCCTTTGCCTAAACAAAATCTATATTTTGAATAAGACGTTTTGGGCTTCTAATATTCACTGCAGATTGATGGTTTCTAAACCTCTTCAGAAAATGATTGATTCCCCTGGGAAGAAACATGATTCAAATCTGTCATCCCTCTAAAAGGCTGCAAAACTCTTTGCAGATTTAAACATCTCATTCACTTATATTTACAGATTTAAAACATATTGCAACTATTTATTTTGCCCTGGAATTACAGTTTAGGAACCACTATCAGGTGGTGTGCGTGTCTGTCCTAACCTACAAGTAAAAAAAAAATTTTAAAAAAAGGATAATTGGTGAGAATATTTTTCCAGACCCAATAAGGTTAAAGGCTATTTTCGGCTTAGGATAAAAGCTACAACTGGGGTAAGGTGTTTGAGGTTAGGTCAAGGAAAATATGATTGTGAGTGGGACTATTTTCTAGGGTTCATAAAAAGAAAACCTTAAGCGAGCGTGTGTGTGTGTGTTTTGATTGATTAACAGTTGAGAATGGAGGTGCATGTCCCATTCAACTCCCCAGGAGTTTGTGTGTTTGTCTGATTTGGATTAACACCAGTGGACCAGGAGACTTCTCTGTTGCATTCTTGACTAAATCCCAGGGTTCCTTCCTCTTAGTCAGGCTGTCAGACAGAAATGACATCACTAATGTACCCATTATTCCTCCTAGGCAGAGAAGAAAAAAGGAAAACCCCTTCATATTGCTCACTCACTCACAACCACTTATTTAAATGTGGACTATAGCCTGAGTGTGTCTAGACGGACAGGGGGGGGGAGGCAGACTGCCTCATTGCTACCAAATGCATCAAAGTGCTCAAATGAGCCTTTACTCTTAACGCCTGCTAGAGATTTCCACAGAGAGGGAGCACGGATCCAAGCCACAGCAAGGCTTAAAGGATTTTTTAAAAATAATAAAAAATTTAAAAAAAAACAGCAAAAAACATTTCTTTTAAAACAGAGTTTATAGGGTTATCAAGACAAGTGTCATGATCGAACGTGTCAACCTTATGGCTAGCAGCGCGTTGAAAAACAGCCGGACTGGTCTGCACTTTCCAGAGTCATCTGTTCTTTCTGAAGTGTAAACCATTGGCAAAGGACTTACTTTGACTACATTTCACACATCGAAGCCCTTCACAACAGGTTATAACAGGTCCTGACTGCGTTGTTAAAAGGTAAGACATTTGTAATTACAGTGGGTTTATGCACTCAGTGGTCACGTTATGAGGGACACACCTACAATAAGGTAGGAGCCCCGTTCGCCACCTGAACAGATGGAATTCTTCACGCCATGGATTTAACAAGGCTCTGAAAACATTCCTGAGGGATTGTGGGCCATGCTGACTATTGTGGGCCAAAGCATCATACAGACCCCGTGGCAAACGTCCCAAATGTGCTCTATTGAACTGAGATGTGGGGACTGTGCAGGACACCGGTGTGTGTGGAACCAGCTGGAGACGACTACATGCTCTGTGACACAGCATATTTCCCCACTGGAAGTGTCCATTAGAAGACAGGAGGATTGTTTCCATGAAAGGATGCATATGGACAGGCTCAGTTGGTATTAAGGAGGCCTGCTGTGTTCCCCAAGGCCATTACACCCCCACCAGCCGCTCCCCAGCCGAAACGAGAGATTCACACGGTCAAATTCGCACCCAGTCTTCAGCACGTTGCTGCGGCAGAAATTGAGATTGCTCTGGAATGCTTTCTCGGGGACGGAAAGACACTAGCTTCCCGTCTCAATTGCCATGGAAACACGTGCCGGTCTAAAAAGAACTGTGATCACCTGGGAAAGGAGGAGTGAAAGGGCTCTGGAACGGTTGCTGGGTCAGACTCCCAAGGTGAGGGGGTGCGTGTACAGGTCTTTAAGCAGAAGAGTGAGACACTGTGTCACAGGGGAATTATTCAGCGCCAGTAAACGGTGACTCACTCACATCAGTAAACCACAAACACGTCTGCGCCTGTTCACTCCGAATAGGAGACCATCACTGAACGTCTACTTTCCAGTACCTCCTTAAGTTCACAGGGTTTCCAGAAATCCTGGTCGGAGGACTAATTTAACAGTCATTCTCCTCTAGATGGAGATGGACCAGTCTGTTAATCTACCACCAGTCTCCTTACTTCACCTTGGTCCTGAAGAAGAGCCAAGGACTGTGTACACCTGTGACACGGAGGTGAGAGGGAAAGCGTCTAGTTCAGTAACAGGGTCACGTCACAATACAGAGAATTCCCTGATCCGTATTCCCCGAAACCAGCACAACTCCCTACCCTCTGGCCCCCCTTTAGCCAGGCTGTAGCCACTGGGGACCACTAGTCTGGAAGTTGCTTTTGGACCAAGAGCCACATTCCTGGAAATGTAGCATTCCCAGCGCTCCGGCAAAACTAAATTCTGGAAGAAAAACAACAAAAAAGGGAAACTTTTTGAAAATAGCTCCCTAAAAATACTGTGACTGGGCTGTGGGTAAAGCAGATGAACGCTGGGCACACAATAGTTCCCGCTTGACATCACTTCCTCCCAGCGACCTGATTCAAAGGGTGTCCGTCTCTCCCCCTGAAACAGCTCCCTACAATGGAGCAGAGGAGCCTGCATTTGAGCAGTCAGCGCAATGACAGATGCTTCTGCTGGTCCCTGGAGGAAAGGTCTAAGGCTTCTCCCGGGGGGGACGTTCCACCCCCATCCGTCTCTCCACCCCTTTGCACCCTCCTTGGCCTCCTCCTGTGAGAGGATGTAGCTGTGTAGCAACATCAGGTTTACCCATAAGCCTTCCTCTGATCTGACAGATTTGCTCTAACATGGTCAAAGCCCTCTGGACTGTCTGCCTGTCTCAGAGTCTTAGACACGAGGACAACATGGAAACATGGCTACTCACTGCTTTCTCTTGTACTTGTTGTACCGGGAAAGTACACAGAAACAACCTGGTAGCAATTAAGGTTAGGCGCATTGCTCGGGGACAGAATGTGGCAAGAGACACTGCCACGACCATGGAATGTTTTTTTTGCACTGGGACTCCATCTAGCTATCTTTGGGTTACCGGTCATAAGTTCTAGCCACTAAGTTACCCATCGCCCCAGCTTGAGGCTTTCTAGAAAACATATCAGCAGTAACTAATGGCAAAAATAAAATAGTACTAAGCAGATCCATTCACACAAGCAGCTGTAGTCTGTAGTAGTTCTGGCTCAGTGGACCATGCTAACTTTGAAACTCCAGTGGAACCCAACTGATCCTGTCGACGAGTTCTCGAGCCCAACCAAGTGGTCATGGTCTAGAACCGCAGGACCAGCTGACGTGATGGTTCCCCAGACACATGGGGGGGGGCGTGGGGGGGCATTGTGATAGCCCAGGTATGATTGATGTCCTGAGAACCAAATGATTCCATGACAGTTTGTCAGGCTAAGCTGCTTTCCCGAATTAACACGTCTTAAAGAGAGGGACTGGGCAGAGGGGCCCCGAATGAAAGGCAAGAGGAATCAGGACCAGACCCCCGGCCAGCTAATGCTTTCACCAGCTGACAAGCGGGTGGACTGGTGCCGGGCGGATGTGCCGGTTTGTGCCGCAGGTTTTGCGGTCCGGGTGCACAGTGCCTGTACAAGCCCAGAGGTCTATTAGCAAAGTGTGTTTGATATGTCAGACGTTTATGGATGTGTCTGCCCACCGCAAGTTGGAAAAGGGCAGCATACAGCACCTGTATATCTCTATCTCACACACACACACACACACACACACACACACACACACACACACACACACACACACACACACACACACACACACACACACACACACACACACACACACACACACACACACACACACACACACACGCGCTGACATGAAACGAAACAGTGCAGGTCACACCTTTATGGCTGGTAGGTCTGGAAGAGGAGCAGGGGAATGCTTATGTACCAGTGTCCTAAAAAACAAAATTTTCATTCTGTATTTTTATTTACTTTGCATTTTGGCCTGGATGTGTCTTCCTCAGTGAGAGTGACGGCTGGCAGGATGAACATACATCAGAGAGAATAAGTATTCTCTGTTTTATTTTTATCGACAACAGTAATAATATATGGATTTTATAGGTAAACATGTCAACTGACCGTCTGCTTACTGTGAAATACCACAACACAACCCTCGACCGTGTCAACAGCATTACCCCTCCACATTACCCTACCAAGACCAAAGGATAAGGTTGCAAAAATACAATAAAAGGAAAAAAGCCAGATTCAAAGTCCCTTCCGGTATGGTAGCTGTGCTACGTTCGCCTATCAAACGGAGAAGAGTGACTGGTAATCTGGATCCACCCACGGCCATTGGCCAGGGCAATCCGTCTGCCCCCGTCTCAGTCACATCTGATCACACGCACTCCGGGTCCTCTCTGCAACGCTACACTGGCCAGATGGAAAAGCAACCACACATTTCTGCTCGTTCTCTTTTCCATGACTGTGACACAACTTTAAAACTTTAATAGAAGGGGAAGGATTTTTCAAAATCTAAACCAACTGTTTAAAACGGTCACAAATGTCCCCTTCTTTTTACTTTAACACGCGTGTCAATTCTTTTTTTAAAGAAAAGCAATAGAAACATCACTGAGTTGATTAACCTGTTATGTTCCGACCCAGCTCCTGTGGTCCTCTGACCGTCCTGTCCCCGCCTTGACCATGTCTATGAACGCGTTAACCCATTCAGAACAATGTGGACGGGCCTTGAATAAACTCCCCCAATACTGGAGTCTCCTCAGTCTGCCTCAGTGTTCTGGCATTAACAGGCTTCCGTTTCTGAACAGCCAACATCTGAATCAGTCGTGGCGTTTTCGCTTGTACTGTGAATAACGGCCAGCGGACTTGGACTAGACCAGTGGATCCCAACCAGTGGTACTAGGACCCCTGCGGGACTTGACAACACTTATGGCACCATAGGTTACTAGTCAAATTACCACGAGGGGATACTTTAGGGTTACTCAGAGCAGAGCGAAATTCTACAGGTGGTACAGTAAGTGAAAAGGGTTGGGAACCACTCGACTAGGCCGTCACAAAAATCACTTCCACTGACTGCAGTGTCGGAACCAAAGTGGCGTCTGAGTGGCTTTTACATTAATGGACCTGTTGGAGTGTCACTAAAACGTGGTGATCGTCTCTTTTTTGGCATGGTTTCAGGAGTCTATTCCACACACAGAAAAAAGTAACTTCTAACTTTTAAGTAATCCAACAGATGCTCTTTTTCACAGAGACTTGCAGTAGTGAGTGTACACGTTTTTATACTGGCTCCCCATGCGGGAATCGAACCCATAACTCGGGCGTCGCATTGAGTTTGTGGGTGTGCGTACTTTTAATGATTTATTGGGGGCAAACTGTGCTGTACTACAGGAAACAGGAATAAGCAATTGAGGAATGCAGTGTTCTGAAGTCTGCAAAAAGTTATTCAATCTATTGAAAGCCCTGAAGTTCCCAGATATGATTTATAATTGTTTCTGCTGCCTCCATGCTTTCTTATTTCTTTCTGTTACCAAAAGTGTACCGAATTATACTAGCCCTGTTAGGCTGACTGGCTTTCTCAATTCACCTGACAACACACACACACACACAGAAGTTTGTACAGCTAACGTCATGGGGACCAGAAAACAGAAATTGCATGTTCCCTTGCCCCAATCTTAACCCTAACCTAACCTCAATAAAGTAACATTTATGCCTAAACTTGACCTAGGTGTAATGCCTAACCTTAACCCTAAATGTAACCAACAATGCCTGAACCTTTAAGAAACCCCAATTCTAACTCTAAAATGAACTGGAAGTTTGACCCTAAACCCTGAGCCAGAAATTGACTTTTGCCTCATTGGGACCAGGCAAAAGGTCCCCATGAGTCATATTCTTTCTGGTTTCATTATACTCATGGGGACCTAAAACACACATAGAAACGTAGGGAGGATGAAGATCTACATCCATGGTTAATTGGTGTAGCTACTCTGATGCATGGAGATAATGGTTGGTTGGATCCACCCGCCGGGACACAGATTAAGCATCCTATTGAACTGAACAGCTCCATTAAAAGTTCCCTGTGGTGGGTGTCAGTTGGAGCTGGGCTCATTTAAACCAGCGTTGGCCAGCCTCTGGCTAGATGAATCCTCAACGGGCACGGCAGGCGAGCGACGAGCCATGTGCAGACACAGCAGCCGACCACAGCCTCGTCCCTCCCCGCAAATGTAGGTTTGCATTTCCCTTTAATGGGATCATTTATAATACCAGTAATCTTTAACCCGCTGAAGGAATCCAGCCACCCCTGAAACACTTTCCACACAGCCCATCCAAAACAGGATGATGCGCCCTGCCGAAAGAATGCGCGTGAACGAGAGAGAGACAGAGACACATGTGTACACGCACTCACACACAGAAAGACAGAGCGAGAGACAGCAAGAGACAAACAGAGAGCGACAGAGAGAGAGAGACAGAGAGAGAGAGAGAGACAGAGAGAGAGAGAGAGACAGAGAGAGAGAGAGAGAGACAGAGAGAGAGAGAGACAGAGAGAATTGCGTGTGAGGAAGCATGTGTGTGTAGCGTCTGTGAGTGACAGCAGCACGCAGCCCATTAGAGTGGCCTTTTACGGCCAGCAGAAACAGCATGGAGGAATATAAATTGGAAAATGACCATGGAATAATATCCCAAACCCAAGAAGCCTGCATGAATAATATGTGAAAATCAACACAGGCACAGAACACTTCAGGAGGGAAAATTGTCACATTACTACTACTTCAAGTCCATTTAAAGTTCTGTTTCAAAAGCAAGCAAAATCCTTCTGGTAACTGATACAATGCAGCCCTTTGGAGAGGAGAACAATGATGTTTAAGGAATCACAAAGTTTCTCTTTGACAGATCTGTCACCTCCACTAGGTCCTTGACCGAGCTTGTCGTCACAGCTTTGCGAGTGAGTCAGATCAAGATATTTCGGAGGGGAAAATTATTTAATTGAAGAAACATTTCAAAACGTGGGCGTGTAGAAGCCAGCCTAAGCCTCTGGTTTAAGATCCAGTTGATTGACCAAGAGTGTCAGAGTGTTCCATGGGTTAGAGGAGCGAAACCCACCCAGATGATCAGGTCCAAATGTGGTCCCCTAGAATTCTTCTCCGTCTCTCATATTACCACACCTTTGGACCGGCAGAACTCGGCAGTATGGCCCTGGTTCACGTTGTATTTCCAGCCTGTTTATAAGCTTAATGTACTGAAAATGTACCCAAGAGAAAACACGCCATAAAAAAAAGCGCCAAAGGGTAAGAAAAGAACACTTTAACGACGGAAAAGTCAGAGTAGGAGCCATTTCAAACCCGAGAACAAAAGGTTCAAACTAATTGCATTTTTACTTTTTTGTTTCCTGGGGTTTGAACTTGAATAAATGAATTGGAGTCACAGTTTGTTGTGACCCTTACAGGTTTGCTGCCGCCCTGTCCACGGTACTGGTTCAGAACTGCAGCTGCACTAGCCAATCCATGGTCTGGGTTACATTAGGATCAGTAGTGAGGCAGAGCCATGTGGCTGAAAGTGATACAGCTCGGGCCATTTCCTCAGCTCCTCTGGCCAGTCCAGACAGAAACACCCACAGGTCCAGCAGCCCACATGACAGACAGAGTGAAGTAGAGAGAGTGAGCACGCAGAGAGCGAGCGAGCACAGGGAATAAGGAAGCCCATGGCACCGGGCAGCTTGGGGTACCCAGACACCCCACCCCGACGGGCTGTTTGGAACCAGCTGTAGCCAGGCACTGGGGACCGGACTCTGCCCTGAGACAAACCCTTGTGAGGGGGCTGGTGTCTGGTTAGAGGGAATGAGGGAAGAGCGATCAGTGGAAGGGGTGTGGGCGGGGGGGGTTGTGGAGGTTGAGAAAGTGCTTTCCACAGATGGGGGACTGGATTAGACGTGGAACAGTGCAGGAGGTTCTAAGGAGCTAATGGCTGTCAGATGGCTGTGTGCACTTCCCCGTTAAGACGGAAGGAAGGAGTGGGCGGGCCAAGCTGTGACAGGGAGATAATAGGCATCCTCATTTGTTACTCCGCGTGTCAGTGTTTATGAGGTAACAGAACAAGACATCTGAAGAAGAGGTCCTAAGTAGGGCTGAAGAGACGCTTAATGAATGCTGTCATGCTATGACCTGATTACTTCCATTGTAAATCGACTGCTGACAGAGAAATGGCCCTCTCTCTGCGGTAAAGTGAGGGCAGGGCGGCATTAGCTCAACCCCAGGAGATTCACTCGTTGTATTTGTCAAAAGAGAAACTCTGTCACTCATGAACCAAATTATTTATAACTGACGACTACAGCAGTGCAACAAGATGCATTTGATTGGCCATGCCGTTTTAAAGCAGTGTTAATACATGTCGAGGATAAAAAGATGCATTTGATTGGCCATGCCGTCTTAAAGCAGTGTTAATACATGTCGAGGATAAAAAGATGCATTTGATTGGCCATGCCGTCTTAAAGCAGTGTTAATACATGTCGAGGATAAAAAGATGCATTTGATTGGCCATGCCATTTTAAAGCAGTGTTAATACATGTCGAGGATAAAAAGATGCATTCGACATTAAGAAGGGTGCCCTGGTCTATCGTAAAATCACTCATAAAAATGTACTCTGAAAAATCGGGAATGAAAAACGATTTACAATGTTGGTTGTTTTGGGTCCTAATGTGAAACATAGCGCTACAAAGCAGTACATAGACCTAGCAATAAAATACAATTAAAAGGGACTAGCAATAAAATACACAATAAAAACACCTACGTTGTCACTGACTTACACAAATCTATATGGAGTAAGACAAACACTACTTCAGCAACTCTGGGAAAATGTATACTTTTCAGTCTGCTGAGAGCATCATGAAAACGCCTGCTGCTAAACCCATCCCCTTTAAAAATGGGTTTCACAAGGAAATAAAAAAGCGAAAATCAGACAACTCAACGACTTCATTCCAATTGCTTTGACCAAGAAGAAAAATCAATTTGGTAAAAGATAATTAGAAGACATTATGAGGTATGAGGACAACACCACTAACACAACTCACTAATGATATAGCTCTACTTCACGATGTTTATTTTGTCTTGTAAAAATGCATAAGAAGTAGACAACAGCTCTGCTGATTTCAGAGATTAAATCTTGAAACATGTTGCATTTCTAGAGGTCTAATTAAAAAAAAAAATATTGAATGGTTATAAAGAGGTAGGACTGATTTATATTAAATGGTTGTAAAGAGGTAGGACCGATTTCTATTGAATGGTTATAGAGGTAGGACCGATTTAAATTGAATGGTTATAAAGAGGAAGGACCGATTTATATTAAATGGTTATAAAGAGGTAGGACCGATTTAAATTGAATGGTTATAAAGAGGTAGGACCGATTTATATTGAATGGTTATAAAGAGGTAGGATAAATAGAACGTTTAGAAGGACACAATCCACTGACGGACGTTAACATCAAACTCTGTCACCAAAGCAGCAGAAGATGAGCAGAAAAACACAAAGGAAAGTTGCCATTTCTCCCTGGAAACGACTGGTCCTGTTCGGGCCAGCAGGCATGTGGGTCTCCAAGTCACATCATTAGGAAGGTGCAGGCTCGGTGGGCCAGACGAGGGAGGGAACCAGACTGCACTTACGTGGATTTACTGCATCCCCAGAACCAGCACGGCTTTGGGATTCAGGGCTTTTTTCTTAATCATCATTATTAAATGCAATCTTAAAACCATCAATTTGTGCAGAATCGGTAAGACAGGCACATAGAGAAACCCCATCATTAAACAGGGCAATCAGACTAGACCTGCTCTGACATAGTGGTACTAAGAAATATTATTATTAATTACAGGCATTTCATGCATTATTCGAGAGGAACGTGGTGAATTGAAGATCATATATTTTTAACTGAAATAGCAGTGGGCAGGGGACTCAGACCCACGCCAGAAGAATGCATGAGGCTAGAGGCAGCAGCTTCGATTGCTGGACCATCATAGGGGACATCTATTTGTATTCAGAATGAATGCATTGTTTCTAATATATTTTATTAGTAATTATTTCTATGTATTTGGAAGCAGTCTATATATACATTCACAAGTAACACCGGAGGAGCAGACAGATTCATTTAACTGAACCAGTTCGACAATACCCCTGGGAAAGTGCTAGAAGTTAGTGGGCAGATGGGCAAATCGAAAGATAATGTTATGTAACAAACATTCTCGGCACCAAGGAGAATTACCCTGTCAACCCATACAAGCTTTCTCCTGTCTGCCGGCGAACATCAGGTGCAGCACTGTGGCTAATCCAGAATCTTCATGGTAGAAGAGCAATTGGTTTATTGCTTGTCTGGTGTCCGCAAATCACCGTCAATGGCATCCGCCTCTAGTGTTTCCCGGCCAGCGAGAACTGGCGCGCGGCTGCCCAGCTGACTTTCATCCAAGTGTCTGCGATCCTTTCACGTCCACAACAGGTCGAAACTGACATCGGTCATATTTGGACGAACCTAACCGCGTTTCTTTAGAACTTTGCCCACTGGCCTTTCTGGCACGGGACGATTCAGACAAACAGGTGCGCTAGCCTGGCTACCTGACATATGGTCCCTTGACCGGCTTTTGTTTCTTTTTTCTTTACGCAGCATGACTAAAGGGATCCAGTCCCGGGCTAACAGAGGAACACATAAGTGAGAGACAACTCACTCATTCCCCACAGCGGTGGAACCAATGCAGACACGGTGACAGCATCAGTTCTGTTGGGGGCTGGACTTTAAATCTTTACGTAAACCTCCAGGAGAGTCCCACTCTGTCATCGGTATGGAAGGACTGGTGGGGTGACAGAGGGAGGTGAGTGATGATACACAGTCAGGCTGAGGCTAAGTAAAAGCCGTTACCTCCCAGCTTGACTCCACCAGGGTTAAGTTAGTGGTTGTGCCTGAAATTCAGGGATAAGAAAGAGAAAAAGGGGTTCTCACACTTTGAACTGCTGACATTTAATCCTTCTTGAACTTGAGTTTTACAGGCCTCTCATGAGAAGCTCTCTGTGTGTGTGTGTGTGTGTGTCTGTGTGTGTGTCTGTGTATGAGAGAGAGAGAGAGAGAGAGTCGACCTCTCACACGCAATATATCAATAACCAAGACAGCCCAGAGCAGCAAACCTTCAAATAAAACTGTTCTCCTTTCACACGCTGGTTTCCGGAAGATGCTTTTCAGGGCTTTTCCCAAGAAGAACCAGCATTGGAGGGGCTGAATAAGGAAGTCGATGGTAGCAGATAGTAGATCCACATTGTACCGGACTCCAAGTCACACCAATTTACCACAGCCAGCTGGGAGATTTGCATTAAGACTGAGGGAGGAAGAGAGGGAGAAAGGAGGGAGGGAGACGGGGGTAGCCCCAGACACTCCCACTGGCTATAAAGCCTGACCATACTGAAACGCTCAGACAGAAACCACACGTGGATCTGAGCACTGGGAGAAACACAGAGGGAGAGAAGGAGACTAAGGGAGAGAAAGCGCGAGGGTCCGACGTGGAGCGAAGCTGATGGAGACGTGCAGACGTGGATCTAAGTGGAGAACACTCGAAAGACGGAGAGAAAGAGACTCCTGAACGGACCAGAACACTGAGTGGACACATCACTTCCACGTCCCGTAGCTTTTCAGTATCCCACCAAAGGAAAAGAAACTCAAAACTCTGAATGGAACTTTAACGACAGCGGAGCCTACTGTACTGGATTGGAGTGCATTGGAGGCTAAGGGGTTAGCCAGTGATCCTGAGGTAACAGCTCAGTTTTTGCTGTTTGTTTACTGAACCACCCATGCATGTGTGAGCAGCCGAAGGAAGTCCAGGTGCCACTGTAGTAAACAAAGCCCAGACAAAAGCAAGCTGATTGGTGGAATCCCAGAGCGTGGAGACAGTGACAATGTCCTACGCCATGGTTCGGCCGGCACCTAGCCGCTACCTGTACGCCGACATCTCAATGCTGTCAGAGGACGAGGAGAACGGCAGCGAGAGCTCCGGCTCCGACGACCGCTCCTTCCGCCTGGACGCCGGCGGCTACGACATCAAGGTCGGTGGGCGCAAGCGCAAGCCGGGCAGCGCCGGAGCGGGGCGCCTCGGAGGGGGTCCGCCGCCACCGCCCCTCTCGCAGGACGGCTCAATCTCCCCCGGGAGCGGGCTGCCACGACAACGCAACGCCGCCAACGCGAGGGAGCGGGACCGCACCAACAGCGTCAACACGGCCTTCACCGCCCTGAGAACTCTCATCCCCACGGAGCCGGCCGACCGGAAGCTGTCCAAGATCGAGACGCTGCGGTTGGCGTCCAGCTACATCTCCCACCTGGGCAACGTGCTGCTGGTGGGCGAGACGTGCGGGGACGGGCAACCCTGCCACGGCGGAGCACCTTCCACTGCCCACTACCTCCACCACCACGGGTCCCCGGCCAGGGACACGGAGAACTCCCAGCCCAAGCAGATCTGCACCTTCTGCCTCAGCAACCAACGGAAAATGGTGAGTCGGGTTTGGCTGTAGTAGAACTGTCCTGTGCATGTGCACCAAGTGTCAGTAAGAGATTATTTTAAAAAATGGTACGCGACTCTGCCATGTAGCAAAGCGGCGTCCAACTACCGGATGTTTTGCTTAAGTGTCAAAGTGAATGGCTCCTCCCTATGGGAAAGCCACATGGAAAACAAGCAAACTAATTATTTTCTCCTCTTTCCACGTGCAATGTAATGGTTTCTTGCGAGGCGAATAGAGGGAATATTATGCCTTTTCGGTGCCAGAGGGTCAAAGAGCATCTCCTCAGTACTCAGACAGAAAAACAGTGACAGTCTGGGACACGAGTTGGCTCTGTAGCCAAGCATCAAATAAGCCTCCGAAAAGTAATAGCCTAATCCACAACCCTCAAAAACAATTGTCTCAGACAACTCAATTTGCTCCCAGCATTCGGTAGCACTCTTCTTTGTCTCTTTGGTCTGAGTGACTGAACCAACGCCAACTAACAAAATCAACAAACAGCTGTCAGCGTGAATTCAAGCGCATCGTGCATCTCTCCCTCTTATTCTGTTCTTAGCATTTTTGCCAGGGAGAATTTGCTGATGGAGCAAGCACAACACTGCATTAAAAATGAAACTGTAAATCACGCTTCGGCTGTGAGAAAGGCAATAACAGAAAACCAAAAAATGAGGGGGGAACTGTAATTTCAACTCGCAAGAGCAAAGCCGCTTTCAAACTTGAAATATACCAGGTGCCCAAAACAATCAGAGTCAACCATGACACTGGAAAATGTCTGTTTAAGTATATCACAACCACAATACGTATTCTACCCTCAGAAAACTTGAAGCCCGTCCAAAAAAGCACAGTGAGGAAAAATCCCAGAGTCAACAATGCATTCAGAAATACATGTGCCTTTAATGATCCGCTCAAAGTGATCGAGTGTACATTATGAAACCTATTTTACAGCAGCAGTTTTCAAAAAATGCTTCTAGAGATACCCAGCTAAAAACCACACAGAGCAAACAATAAGATGGTGGAAGCACCATGGCAAAGAACAAAAATAAACCTAGGAAGTAGGGTTTCAGGGTTGGCCCGTCATCTTCCAGCTGTGCAGGGTGGAGATTATGGACTTGTGAGGCAAAATAAATCAACATGATTTTCAAACCTTCAGATTACCTGCTGGTCAGAAAACACCCCCCTCGGGAGAAAATGTAATTTGGCTTTTCACAAACAGGCATTCACAAATAATCACAGTGGTTCTAGAGAGCGACAATTGTCAGATCGTCTGACAAAAACAATAACGTCAGATATCTCTTCATGGGCTTTCATACATGTTATGAACTGAAGGCTGAAATAGCAGCGAAAGCAGGTGGTCTGTGGGAAGCGACAGCAGGAGTGATCAAGACGAATGTAGACATTCAACCGCTAAAATGACAAACACCTCAGACTGGTGTCGCTTCAATACATATTAGTGTATGTCCAGTGTTCCTCAGCTTAACAGTAAGCCGTCAGTAGCAGTCACACACATCCTTTGTTGACCTGAGGTTCTCCCTGGAGCTCCACTTAATAGCACCATCCACCACACTCTGACTGCATCGCAAAACTACTGGCTCCAGAAATAAATGAGGACATTACAATGACAATCAGGCAACACCACCAGCTCACTAGATACAGTCTTCAGCACGTGTCATGAGTAGCCAGGCACAGCCATTATCCAATATCTTAGCGCATCCGGTAAATGAGAAATTATCTATATAAAACAAAAATATATGAAAGATTGTAGTCTCTGCTTTTTACCTTAGCACAAATGTTAACCCTCCCCATCCCAGTCAACAATATCTGGATCAGCAACGGATGAAATAAATCAATCCACCAAACAAATTAAAGTAAAAGCTAATCAGCCATCTAGCCCTTCTTTGCAGACACCATTCGATCTATTCACTGCTACAAAGGATATTTTTCTTTTTAAATTAGGAGGAAACAAAGATGGAGGAGCCATAATATAATGTAAAAGAAATCAAAAGGACAACATTTGCTGAGTGGAAGCCATCTGTATTTGTCCACTTCATTGATTTCAGCGAGGCAGAATAAACCTGCAAATGAGATAATGGCCGTTTAAGTGTTTTCTCCTGAATTAAAGGGCTGCCTTATAGGAGGCTTGAGCCGGGACGATATTCAAAACAGATTGGGCCCGGCTTTGTAGTGGAGGCTTTAAGAGGCAAAGCGACCCACTCCAAAACCGCACGGTTCTCTTTACCCGTACTTAGCGCTCATTACTCTGTGAAAAGCACTGCTTGGCTAAGGATCATTTCTTTATTGTTTCTAAAGAAAGAGAAAAATAAAGAGGAAACACATTGAGGTACTCTACTGTAAAACCCATGTCAGAATGGATAGAAGGATTTGTTGCCAAAGAGTTACCTAATTCAGACACAGGACAAATTGAGGACAGGATTATTGAGAAGTACAACAGGCAGAATTTTGTTGATCTAGAACATTTTAAAGCATTCTGAAGTGTAACAAAAACAATTTAAAAGGCAATTTCAATACATTAGCATACATCAGCAGATCAATTAGTGTTTTTCTACTTAACCAACCAAATCTAGACCTACCCCTCATTGGATGAGAGGGCACATCAAACATTTCACTGCATTTCATACTTTTTACTGCCACTAAATGTTTGTGTGAACACACACACACACACACACACACACACGTCACCTACAGACGGGCAATCGTAAGTGTGTGATCTTATCGGAGAAAGTTTTCCAGTCCAAAACGACACCCATCTGGCTCAGATTTACCTGGCTTGTGCTGAGTGGAATATATCACTTTCCACGTAAGACAGACATTTTATGCTTTTACACACCCACACAATCACCATGACGATGCTGACCATCATGAAACATTTTCCATCTTCCATTCATATTGACAGCAAATCAATTGTGTAAAACTACACTTCAACTACAGCCCCCACAATTAGGCTGATATAAAACAGACACAGGACAGGATAGAAATGTACAAAAATTGAGGCTGTTTTTCCCCCCTGCTCTCTTCTCTCCCTCACACTCTGTGTCATTGGGGGCTGTGAAGCCTGGCCCATTAGAAAAGGAGCATTATTTCTCCCTAATAGCTCTAACAGGTGAAGACAGGGGTTCTAAAGGATGGCAGGGGGATAGCATGCGCACACGCACACACCAGGGCCGACCAAATAACCCTAGTCAAACGGACGGTACGTGAGCTGGTGTAGAGGAAGGCTGGGGAAAGGACTTGGCGAGCTTCCTATCCTCTGCGTTCCGGGGGTAGCCCGACAGATTACTAATTGAGTAGGGCCAGCCTCAGAGCCCAGCCTCTGAGCCCAGTCCCAAGGCTAGCCTATCAGCCTTAGCTCCGATTTTCGGTAATTATCTCGAATTCCTTCATTAGGCACACATGGAAGTTATTAGTGCAGTGCTTTTCCCTGCGACGGGCGCCTATCAGTGTGAACATGTAACACATTATGAAATGACCCGGTGTGACCCACACGGTAGGCCGAGAAGTGGGCCAGAACGAGAATAACAACGCGGATGGATGTTGTTAATGTTCAAACTGCAAGCCAGGCTACATTAGTATTGTCTAACTGTAAAACAAAGCCCTAGCTGTAAGACAAAAAAAATAAAACACACACACTTTCACTCAGTCACACACACACCCACCCACAAACACCTGTCCAACAAGTTACTCAGTCATTCACACAACATGGCACCCGACAGACAAAACAGAAGGTTCCAGAACCCACGCTAAGAAAAGTTTGATGAAACAGAAGTTAAGGGGGCTGCGTTTAACAGCCCCACCAGATGAATTATATGTTAGAGCTGGAGTTACTTGTCTGACAATCCACACATACGCACGCACGCACGCACGCACCTCAATTGTAATCTGGAACCAATCTGCCAACATCACCTGTCAGGCCGAGACCAAACCAAATATTTACCTACAGAATGATGTCTGAGGTGAAAGCTAAGGAAAGGAGGAAGAAGGAAAAAAAACAACCGATCAGCTTCTGTGTCGGAGAAAATGTAACGTCCGTGTCGATTGTGTTCAGTAAAACAACAGAACCTCCCTATGTAATCAGGCAAGTGGCGGTGGAGTTAAAAAAAGAAAAGCTTCCCGTTTGGTTTCAGCTGCTAGGGTAGAATTAACCCTATACATCTTTACAACGTGTTATACAGGATATGAAAAACAAATGTTAAACAGAAATCCTATTAGTTGGATGTAAGAGACCCCTGGAGCAGACAAATTTGAGACTTTAAAGTGGCACAGAAAAATAAACCAAAAGAAAATAAATAAAACGTTCCTGGCCCGTTTTTCAAATGAGACTGTCTGACCTCATCAATCCGAGACAAGTGTTTTGACTGCCAGCGCCGGGGCCTGCCCACGTCTGCTGTAGCCGTGGAAACGAAGGCATTCCATGGTCTGGTCTCAAGTTCCCGGGCTCTGGAGTGCGGGGAGCAAAACGTGAGCCAGGTGTGTTGACGCTACCACTGCCACTCCGTGTAAGGCGAGCCTCCTCATGAGCGAGCAACGGCCCACCGTCCCAGAGGGGCAGCCATCACGGGCCCGTAGTCCCCACGGCACTGGCACGCAACGCACACAGACCAGGGGACCAATATCAGCCTGCACGGCGGGGGCAGGAAAACACCCGACCTGACTGACAGGAATGAGCCACGTGCGCAAAATGCTCAACGTAACGACATTTTGCCGAGACAGAATAAAACAATTTATTTCCTTAGAATAATTTATTTCTGTGTAATTTACCTGTGATAGTCTTCTGGATGAGTCAAGTTCATGCTTGACTATTTTTATGTCCAAACCAAAAGTGCTTTTTGACAGTGAATGGCCTACTACGAATGTTAACACTTTTCCTTCTATTTTGCAGAGTAAAGACAGAGACAGAAAAACTGCTCTAAGAAGTTAATATCTGGAGGACGACAAGGGAAAGAAACTGACTTGATGAGCACAGCATGTGGGACCTGAAGTGTGGACCAAAAACCTGACTTGCTTAAGGTGTACATAAATATACATCTGTATTTAATTATATGCAAAAAGAAAAACTATTCAAAGCCGATGCTAAGTTTAATTTGGGAAGCCGTAATAACTTTTTTTAAATGGAAGAGAATGTGGGACATCTTGGAAAGTGGAAGCATGCCCTGACTTGAAGCAGAGAACTAGAAAATACATCTCTACTCGTCTAAATATCCTTCGTCACGTCTCCAATCCATGACCTCCCCAAGACAAGAAGAGAACACCAAAAATGGGACTTATCTTTTCTTACCCTCAGATCGTCTGCATAGGTTCACTGATACGTTGAGACTTCAGAACCTCCACACCGGACTGTCTGTAAGGACCAAGACGAGCCACGGTGGAAATAGAAGAGCTGTGTTACGAAGACACTAAAAAAGGACAAATGCATTCAATACTGGAACTCACGGAAGACTGGATTGTCCTACTTGCCAGAGTGACCAAACCAATCACAGCTTTCACTCGAAACCTAACTGGGTTTTCTTTTTGTAGCATTTCTACCCTAATGGACAACTGCCTTTCTCGTGAATATCAGACGAATGGTTAGGGCTTATACAAATGTCATTTGATGTGCTTTACCTTAATATTTGTAAGATTGTGTTAAAATGCATATAAATAAATAAGCCTATGAACTAATTAAGTTTACTTCAAGCTTTGAATTTTCCAGTAATTAATTACTATTGCTTACAATTACAAAGTGCTTACAATTTTTATATTTTTTTAAGATAACCTAAAAGGTTATGAATGTGCAATTTCTCTCAGTTCAACGGCAGATGTTTTGGCGGTGTTACTGCAATGTACTCTATAAAACACCACTAGATGTGAACCGAAACACCAATCGGGTCAAACGTATAAGCTGTAATTGCTACACTGTAAACAGGGGGTTTGATGACTCCTGAGCTACAGGGCCGTCTGTCCCACACCTCACTACTCACACGCACAGCTGCACGCACGCTCATTATACCGGAGATACGACAGAAAGCACAAAGCCCAGATACTGAACTCGGTCAACTGTGAAAATAAATGTCCATGAACTCAAACAAAAGGGATTTGCGTGTAGGTGAGGTGATTT
>JACXGJ010004355.1:27575-46033 GCA_016801105.1 Esox niger
CCCCCCCCCCCCCCCCCCCCCCCCCCCCCCCCCCCCCCCCCCCCCCCCCCCCCCCCCCATCAGCTCCCACACCGGCCCCCATCACCCACCGGCTGAGACTGTCACCCGCCGGCCCCCATGCTATCCTCCATCAGCTTCCACACCACCCCCACACTGTCCCCCAGCCATCTTCTTTTTCTTGCTCTCAGAGCTTTGTCCACCTCTCCCTGACCTCCAGGTCCTCCACCGCTCCCTCCACTCTTTCACCCCGCTAGTGCAGCCTCCCGCTGGGGCACGGCCTCACGGTTGGCCCCTACTGTCACTCTCTCCCATCAGCCATCACAGGCAGTGGTGAAAACCAAATGTGGAAATGTTCACGACCGCTGGGAGCAAAGCTAGCTGCTGTCTTTCCTTTCATTCAGGACAATCTGGACGAACCCACTAACCTCCTGTGTGCGCGCGCGCACACACACACACACACACTCACACACACACACACTTCCAACTGGGGAAAAAAAATATTTAATGTCAAAATGTTAAGGCCCATGTATGTTAAATGGTAGATATTCTGTTGGAAAGCAACTAACGACTTGGTTACACAAAAAGTATTAAGACATACAGTATTCAGGATTTTCATTAAAAGCAGACTTACACGTTACAAGCATTCGCATCTTCCAGTTAATTTTAGAAGGCCACTTTAGAAGCACCCATTGGGGCACCAACAACATAATGGACTACTTGAAGGTTCAACACGTACACTTGCGCCCACTACACTTGAATGGCAAATGCCATCGGTTCCTGTTCTCCATTTCCAGCTGTGGAGGTATGTCCTCCTTTACAGAGAGCGTGTGTGAGCGTGTGCGTACAGAGGATCCTTCCTTACAGTCAGTTAGTCTGAGTGTGTAGATGTGTTGAAGGCCCTGAGCTGTCTGCTACGGCAGCGGTCACACAGTTTGGCCAAATTAGAAGTTCACATCAAGGCATGCCACCAGAAGCGATTCACACAGACCCCAAATACATGACAGAAGCTGGGAGGATCCAGTCCCTAAGAGCCACGACCACATGGAAACTATCAACCGCAGGAAGCCCAAACCAGTAATAAACCAGACACACTGGCTTCTTATTATATCATTACAAGTAGGCAAGTGATTCGTATGTAAGAAGGTGATGATGTAAAATAACACGGTGCATGTATTATATATGCCAATCCATAGTGTATCATCATTAATATATAAACATATGTAAACTCGCTGGCCACTTGATTAAAAACACCTGCTCGGTAACACCAATAGCTATACAGACAATCATCTGGCCGTAAGTTAACATATATTGACTGCAGACACGGCCAAGAGGTTAAGATGTTGATTTTTAGTGCCCAGTACGTGGTACCAGTATCTGAGAAAAAAATAATATAGTCGTGTGAGTTTTGAGAGGCTGGTGAATTGAGTGGAAAATTTCCAGCGAGCATCAGTTCTGTGGGTGAAAACACCTTGTTAAATTGTCCGGACTCACTGAGACCGACAGAAAGGCCACAAACACTGAAATAATCACTCTTTACAACAGTGGTGTGCAGAAAGCCATCTCTAAATGCACTGTGCATTGGCATAATAAAATTAACACTTGGCGGCCGGTAAAAACAATGTCTCCGTTGACAATTAGCTTTTGACAGGGTACTTCTGTACCTTTGCGCTAACTTGGCAAAAATGCAAAATTAAGTAAACACACTACAAGAAAAACAAAGCAAAAAAAAACGAGCAACAAATCTCAATAAAATATTTATATCCACGGTTTACAATAAGCAAAACTCAAATCAATTGCCAATGAACTAGCCACATCTGAAGAGACTAGATTATACCATATCTTTATAGTCAGCTACAGTTGTCAAAAACATTAACACACATTTACCAGTAGCAATAGCGAATAATTCATGCTTTCTGAACTCTCCACTAAATCTTGGTCTTACGTAGAAAGCCACTGTCTGTTGTACTAAATGTTCAGATAGTACCTTGAATAACAGCAAAGTAACTACATTTTAACACCAAATTAGCTTATACATTGTACAGTGTAATGCTGGCCACAGATATCAAAATTAAATTCCACCAACATGGTTTTACAATAAGCAAGGGCTCAAATAATTTGCCGTTAAAATGACACCAACTAGCCATACGTAAAAAGAGTGGACTATACATTTTACAGCAGATTACCAGCCACAGATCTCTATATTTATCTTATTACCGGTAATCAGGCTAAAATAAGCAGAAATTCACATTGTTTGATTAGCAGAAAGCTAATCACAAATCAATAGAATTAAATTATTTCCCAACTGCTGTAGTCCAAATGCGATGAATGCACACATTCTTCAATCAGTATTGAATTAATTTTACCGAGAGGGTGAAAAAATAATCCTATAATATCCAGCCTACATGATCTTGCAATTCCGTTGTACAGCAGCCCCCTCTGGTTTAAATATGCATGTTTCAGTATCACAAATGACCACTTTAAAAAAGGAATCCTTCAAATCATGAAGGCAGACCATGTATATTGCTTATGGTAAAGTTAGCTAGCTAGCATTATCCAGTCGACTGTGGATTTAAAGCACCCTTGGAGTGTGGAAAGGGGGTACTATGGCAGAGAAGGAAATAACACCTTTGTAGTCTTTTAGGGAGGTTAAAAAATCTAGAACCTTGAACATTTATCAATATATCAGCTGATAAGGACATCATGGAAAGACATGATGGCTCAATCAATCAACGAGAACCACAACTACATATAAACTACATATAAAACGGACATGCAGCTCAATTGGTACCACTTGTAGTCCTTTTTCAGACTTTGCTCGCCCTACGTAACAAGTACAAGCTTATTGGTGTGCAAAAAAATAATCCTTGCTCCTCCTGACCAATTGTGCGCGAGACCCATTTCATTGCCCGAGAAATCTCAGACATCTCAATACATCTCAGAAATCTCAATACACACAACCTAACGTCACCCTCAAAATGACGTGTCCCTTTAACATATCCTGTTGTATTAGTTCGGACCTTAGGAGTAGCTGCTGTCCAATATCAAATCCTAAACACTGACCTGAACTACATATGTGGGGACATTCAAGACGGATCCAGGTACCGGCAAGCTAGGTTGGAATGAGCGACATAGGTTGGTCTGTCTCTTTGGGTCGAATTCAGGGGTTAGCAGACGTCGCCGACTAGCCGACTGAGACACGTCTGGTCCAAAGCCCAGAGAAGCTCTGTTCAACATCAGCCGGCTCCTTTCGAGTCAGGGCCCAATGAGAGGGTGACAGTGAGGTGGTCCAGGGTGGGGTGTTCACCTCTCCACAGGACAGCTTCAGTCTTACTACAGCAAAAACAAGGACTTCAGCCACGCTACACGTGGCGCCCGTGACATTGTGTTTATGGTAAGTTCTACTTATGTTAAGGGGCACCACCACAATATTTATTTCAATTCATGAGATAAAATGGCACCTCAAATGGTGGAACCAGCTTCCCCTGAAGAAAACATCTGAAAACCATTTTATAGAGTACATAAAATGTTGATATTAATTTGTCTGGCCTTCCTCCAAGCACTGACCTTTTATTATATCCACCCCAGAAAGCACTCAGCACGAGGCCGCGTGATGGCTTCACCTAGCTTTCTAGGTGGAAGGTGGTTGAAAAAGATACGCACTTACTCTAAATCGCTCCGGATATGAGCGCCAGCTAAACGACTACGATCTAAATGTAAAATGAACGAGAATGGCAGCCACTAATAATCAAACCCTGGTGATTCTTCGGGGTGAACTTTGCCATTTGTGTGGACTTTTCCAGCATACGTTGCAACATGTAAAGCCGCCTTCGATGACCCACAAAAGGAGAGGCTCCCTAAGTGACCAGTAGCTGCAGTGTAGCGGGGTCATTAGCTATGCAGAGGATTCGTTGCTAAGCCAGATGAGTCCACCCCCTGACACCGCTCCCGGAGACCGAAGGCAAGGGTTTCCACCCCCAACCCTCCTCTTTCCACTTTTAAAGCCGTACTGTTGGAACTGAGGCCCATAAAAATAAAATCTGTTCATAATTTTCGCGAAATAGCAAAACCAAAAATTTCAGAGAGAGGCCTTGGCGAGGTCAGGCGCTCATTATTCAGATGCGCAGTGTAACGTCTGCGCGCCGAGGCCAGGTCCGTTCGCCACGCTAACTTGATAAATAAATATTCTGAAGGATCCTCGTACACACGGTTTAAACTTGGAGTAAGTACGGCATGTGGAAACTTTGCATTCCGACAGAGGCCATCCAGGTTTTTCAAAAATGGCTTTTCCACCTGGCCAAAAGCATCCGGTAGATCATTCAGAAAGTCGTTATTTATTGAAAATTAAATATCTAATGACACCCTGAAGCTTTCCCTCTCCTCCACTATAGCCCTTAGGTATTATGAAGGAAGAGAAGCCCATCGAGTAAAAAGGGAACAAGGCAATCCCTGACTCGACTGCCGAGAACACCACAGATTTCCCAACTAACCTTAAACTCCAACATCCCAGTGATGTCAATAGCGTTTATTTTCTCCCCTCACAGCAACTTCACATGTCCAACAAAACACAGAAAACGTAATAGGATAATGACTCAAAAGCCTAGTTCTCGAATAAAAATTAGGGGGCATTCCCACTGTGGATAGATAGAAGGAAGAGTTTTTATGAATGGTTAAAGACAGAAGGGATTCGAGGTGTGGACAGCCTTTCTGTCACAGCTCTTCCTCGTTTTCTGCCTAGCAGGCCTAGAGCAGTTAAGGATTTTTACAACCCATACAACCCAGGTTTTTGTGTAGAAACTCTGCAGATCTGACATGGGCGAGACAGAGAGGGAAGGAGCCAGACAGCCTGGTGTGAGAGAGAAATAAAGCCATCCAGACAGTCCATCTTCCAGCTGCACCGAAAGGTGAAAGCTTTCAGCTTGCCCCTCTGTCCCAATCATGACCACCAACAACCCGCTCCCTCTTTGCCACCCCCCCCCACACCCCGTCTTCCTCCCGGGGGTTTAGCTTCACAATCCCCCTCAACTGTCTACGAACCAGTCGTTCTAGCAGAAACACATGGCAGCCCCCGCTGGCAGTTGGTTTCAATCAGGCCTTCTGGCAACAGGACGCTCGTTGGGCCTACTGGGAGCTGTGCTGAAGACCGGATGAAAAGGAAGTCCTAAAACTACGAAACGACAGGTGGCTGCTTTGGCAGCCCCCCCTGAACACCCAACGCCACCCATCCTTCCCCCCCTCCCCCCAAAACAACCACCTACCTCAATGCACCTGTGAGGGTCAGGAACAGGGAGGCCTGGGGCCCCATTTGCTCGGAGCAGCACGCGATTCGCACAACCACTTCAAGACCACCCCCCCCGACCCCCCTCTACCCAGACCAGCTCTGGATCAACATTCCCCCACCGACTAAGAAAAACACAACCCCGCTTCTCCTTAAATAGACTATTAAAAAGAGATTTCCTGCTGACAGTGCAATGACAGGCCAAGATTCCACATAATTTACTACCTATCTGTCAATTTTATCACCATATTGATTTCAGCAATGCAGCGGGGCCTGAATACAAACCTTTGTGTCCCCAGGACGAGAACGCTTTGGAAAGCAGTTTATCCTGGGCCAATGCAAATGGTAGACCTGGTCTTCAGAGGCCTCTCACAGCTCTGTTTTTGGCCCGGGGCCCGGAGCTGCACAGCGTACACACACAGTCCACTGATCAATACCAGACTGTTAGAGGAGACACTGAATGCATCCACTAGGTACCATGCTAAGGGGACTCCATCCATCATGACAGTGTTTCATGGTTCTGTGTCCTACACGTCGCCACCAGCAGGGCCGGCTGGATCCGCAGACACGTCCAGACCAAACACGTGAACCGACCCAGGCAGTACAACTTTGGGCAAAGCCAGGCGTCGACAGAAGCGAGTGGTTCCAAGTCTCTCTCAAAGTCCCGACCGGCATGGAAAGGTATTATAATAAGGCTGTTGTGTTTTTTTTTTTTACCCAGGTAAAAATCCTCCAATGGGTTGGATAGAAAGACTTCTTTGGTATGATGTGCTTCAAAATGCATTAAGACGCAAGTCGATAAGGAGAGAGGAATATGGGAATAGCACCATGACATCCATCTGGAAGGCACCATGGTGGGTGAGAGTCTGAGTAGGCGGGATAGTGGTCGCCATGGCTCCTTATGGACATCCTACCTTCCAGTGCTGGTAACAGAACACCACCCACATTATATCAGGATTTAATTTGATAAAACTTTAAGAATGGATTTTAGAACAATACCACTTTTTGTTCTTTTTTTTTTACTGCGCCACAGCAGACATTTCATAAAAACCATGGCGGCGCCTGCCGAAGAACAAAATGCACGGATCGTTCCCAAATGTAATCCAAATGGCCGTGAGAGGAAAAAGCGCAACAAAAGAACCGATTCAAACGCCGATCCGGTTGTTCCTCTCGTAAAGAGGGAAAAGCAGGGGACTAACCCATTGTCATCGAATAAGCAGCGGGTCGGAGTTAAAACCGGACTCAGTTCTAGTAAAAGCCAGTTTGATGTCTTTGGGTTAAGCTGTGACCAACCAAAGGCACCTCCCTCACTACAGACAGCCCCCCCCCAACTTCCATTAAGGAGGTTTTAGAGGCCGCTGAGGGCTGGCAAGGCTCATTTAATTTCAGACGTCAAATCCAAGGACCCATCCTCCAACCAACGTTGGTGTACCTGGCTTGTGGTGTACGTCCATAATTCGTTAGAAGGGAGGAGGTGGGAAGAGGTGGGAGCTAAATAAGTGAACAGGAATAGGGAACAGGGTGGCAGGGTTCAATACTGTAGACTAGCGAGGGCTGTGCATAGATGGGGCCGGACATTTGACTAGAGCACAACCACACCTTTCCACACCTAGAGCATGAAACATCCTTTCCACACATAATAGAAAATGTTCCCCAGTCTGACATGTGTGGAGTCTACAGTGTAGACCCTCCATGTTTGGGGTTCAGGCCAACTCCGAGCCCATTTCTGAAGTAGGACTGTGTTGAAATAGACCCCTTGGTTCATATCCCCCCAAATTGATTCGATTTCATGGCAGGAACACAGCGACACAACCTGAGGAAACCCTGACAGCTCAAATGTAATAACAAAGAGGGAACTGTTAGAGGCTGCGGAGAACCTGAGGCCAATGCCTCTGGGCTCAGTTTGGAGAACCTGAGGGCCAGCCAGCAAACTCACCAACAGCTAAATGCGCCTCTGAGCCTCTCCTGAAATCAGAGTCGATATCTGGCTCTCTGCTTCCAAATCCACACAGGCAGGTTTTCGTTACATTCGGCCATAGCTACTGCACTCGGGAGGAACCTGAAAACATTACTTTCCACCGCTTTAGGTAACAAGTCTTTCCTGGCAAAACCCGAGGCTCAATCAGCGCATCTTGGCTGAACACTGAGGACAGGGGAGTGAGGGAGGAAGAGAGCGAGGGAGTGGTAAAAGACAGGGGAGACGGAGACTGACAAAGAGAGTGGCGGGGGGGTGAGTTGAAGGGGGGAGGAGAGGGAGTAAGACAAAAGGAAGTGTACAGAAGTATTCGACGTCCTCCGCCAAGGGATGGTTCGTACACAGTAACCCTCTCGCCAGGCCGGGATTTCAACAGTGGAAATGGAAACAGCCAGCTGTCAATCAGAGGTGATAATAAAAACAGTGGACAACGCAGTGGTCCGGTCTCTCTGATTCAGAGAGACGCCAGTCACAGCAAGAAAGGGTTCTGTCAAACTGTGAAAATCCCAGCTTTAAACCCGTACTTTACAGCTACGAGGGCTAAAACTGGGATCGCCATGGATACCATCTGGAAGGCATTAGAAACCGCCACCTGGAGACATCCCAATCACAAAATTTAACTTTGGGATTACCAAAATTTAACAGAAAAAACACCTCCTCACTTCCAGACTTGAACGAGGGCCTCTCTATTAACAGCCCCCCCCATCCCCCCAAAAAAGTTCATCAGATTTCCAAGAGGGTAGAAGAGAAGGTGGTGATGGTGGTGGGGGGGTATGAGTCTAGGCCCTTAGCTCATGCTTAAATGGGACACCCTGCACGCCACATCGCAGAGAGACTGTTTGTTATGGTTGGTAATGAAATGAAAACAAGCCACCTCCTTCGAGTCGCTCGCTCCGGAGCACCTGAGACCTCTCACTGAGGAGAACAGCCTTCCTAAAGCAGATAGGATCACACATTTAAAGCCAGTGCACATATGAAATGCCCCTGTCATTGATTAGGCTGGAATAACAGGGGGGATTGAGGGATTTAGAATGAGAAGAAAAAAAACAAAGGCAGTCCTTCTCCCAGCACAGGCCAGAGAAAGCATGGAAATGTAGGTCTAACATATCCAGGTTAGATATAGCCCGGCTTTTCAAGGAACCTGGATCTTGAGGCTGTGAAAATTGCTTGATTTGACAGAAACATGGAGAGGGAGCCATTTGGGGGTGCGGAAGTCATTTTCACCAATGATGACAGAGTCGTGTGTTTTCCTAATCCCTGCAGTACACAAGAGGCAGTGGGGGAAGTTTGGCGTGCGTGTTGATGTGAATTTCACCCCGGGGAAGCTCGCGTCTTGGCATGGATGTTGGTTCTACAACCGAAAGGCACACCCAAAGGGAGCGGAGCGGTTCTGTTCATCTGGACCCACTGCTAAGTCAAGAAACACAGGCTCACCGGGTCATCTGGGGTTGTCAGGTGGAAAAGCTCCACGGCTTCGAAGTGTCCCTCGCCCCCTCCTCTGACAGACACCGACCCTCACATCCACGCGCCATTGCTCCCGGCTCAGCGATCCGCCAGCCGACAAACCGTTCAATTCAACTGCCAGATACGGTGCTCACCGCGAACCGTGTCATCCCGCTTACCGACCAGTCGCCATGAAGTCAAAATGTGCCCGACAGGCAGCGACACACTTCAACCCACATTATGACATCCAGTCAGAGCGCAGGCCCAACACGCCGACCCAAGTCCAGAGTTCCACGTGACTCCAGCGGACAACGCCGGAACAAGACGGACACTTGGCACGACTCTGACAGAGCACTTCTAGTGCCATGGTCAAAACAACAACCCCGGTCTACACAGAGTAGCATACACGGGCATCATCATGTCTACCACCAGAGCCACATAACAGTTTAGGTATGTAGGAGGCCCCACCACACTGGACCCAGACCCGGGTCGGGCTTGTATCAGAGCGGCATCTTGGCAGGGGTACCCAGACTAAGTAGGACAGGAACTGGAGGAGTTTGTCGGTGTGGGCGGCCCCGTGGAAGTGCTAAGTATCGACACATTTTGCGAGACAGCTGCCGGAGCCTCCGCCAGAACGGCCCTCAGACATATTAGGCTTGTCGCTGGTGTGTCAAATGCACGGACGGGCGCCTCATCGACCCAACAGGGTTCCAGCCGCCCTCCCAGGCCGTGTCTCATTAGAACCGCCCAACCGGGGGGGTACCCTGTGAAACCACCCCAGGAGCGTGCGTGGATGTATGTGTGTGTGTGTGTGTGTGTGTGTGCGCGCATTCAGCCTGCTAAGAACTGTGCCAACACTGTTCGGTTCGCCCATCACCCAAACGAACATTTCTGCCCGAGCTCCCAATCCCTCTCGCGTCACAGAGTGCTACCGAATTTAGATCACCGGCGCCGTGGACGGTTGCCGTGGTGCGGTAGCAGCGCAGGGGCAGGAAGAGCAGTCAGGAGTGGGACCGTTCTCCCCCCCCCCCCTCATCCCTCTACTCCACAATGTGTCTTCATTCATCTCCCGGACCACATGGAAAAGCCATTGCGGGGGAAAAGCCCCTTCCTGCCGGAGAGGCCGCGGACAGGCGCTGCGGCAGTCTCGCGTATTCCCCGTTCACTCCACAAAACAGGAAATAGCCCTTTATTACAAAGGAGGAAGTGAAGGAGAAGAAGAAAAAATAAGCGAGTGAGAGTTTTGGACATCTGCCGTTATATCTGCAGACGACTTGCGTGCCGACAGAGGACAGCCTGCACCGGGACGACCAGAAGGCCAGAGGGGAAACCTTATCTGCGCTCCCTAGGCAGAGGGCTAATTTAACGCAGGCCAAATGGGCCGGGACTACAGTGGCAACACCGTGACCACACATGCTGGCCCCGGCCAGGCTCAGGATCCAGGGCCGTCTGGTCAGACGACAACGCCAAGGGAAAGAAACGACAACATCTCGGAACCGCCGCCGAGATTTTCCCAAAAGGTTGCTTCTCTCTTCGGACGGTCTGTGAACCGTCATATCTGACTCGGGTCGGAAGACACAAAACCCTCGAATGAAGGTGAAACCTAATCAAAACAAAATGATATCATGAACACAGCAAACATCTGTTTTAATGTAGCCTAAATAGAGGTTATAGACAAACATCGGGCAGAGGTGTGTTCTGACAGGCCTGGGACAGAGGGGGAAGCGAATGGCAGCTGAACTCATCTCTCCAACAACCCACTCCCCCTCTCCCCCTCTCAGAACCCTAAGTCATATTTCCAGAGACACCTGCCGGGTCCCCTCCACCCGCCCCCAGCATCGGGTGAACTTACTTGAATTGAAAACTCCTCAGTTTAAGCAAGTTCTCTCAAAACCCCCTTAGATCATCATAGTGCAGCTGAAGTTTCTTAATAAACTAAATAAAGTAAGCGGTTATCATTCCAGTTGTATTTCACACAGCCTTTAACCCACCTCTCCAGCTTTTAAAAGCAAAGACCTTCCCAAGAACAATAACAGTCCCCGCTAGCTACAGTACAACACATTCCTCATCCAGACCAAATTGCCAGGAACAGCTTTGGATGGCTGAAGGTTTCTAGGTCGTAGGGACTGGCAAAGGATTGTAACCACAGGGCGGCAGGGTTCAATGCTTCCCAATAGACTGTGGAAATTAAATAGCAGAGTATGAATATAATGCCTCAATAAACCAACATGCAAATAACAAGGAACTCTCCATCCTGCAGATCTCCTGATTGGCTGCATGAGCCACATCTCTATATCACCATCCGGATGCTGTTAAGTCTCTGTGGCTGACAGCGGACAGACAAGGAAACATGTTCACCATAGGTGTGTGTGTGTGTGTGTGTGGTTGTGTGTGGGTGTTTATTCTCTCTGCTGGACATTGCTGGTCCCTTGTATAATCTAAGCCTAGTGTATGCATACACGGTGTGGTGAAGTAAATCACTGCAACCAGTCATGGGCTGGAAGGGTAAAGAACAGCCTATCTTGACCTGATGTGCAAATAATGAGCTCTGCAGGCAAAATCCCAGACGTGTTCGGCATCCAAATAAACCTGGAAAAGGGCCAGCCAAATAACCACCCAAATGAACATCGGGCCGATGGGAAGAACACAAAGACCACTGATTAACACATCCAAAGGTTGATCCCAGCGGCATTTCATGGGTCATAACTGGACCGACGTTAAAACGGTGACTTTACCTCTTCGTCGGAGGTGTCTTGGTCATACTCGTCGCCCTGCAGAGTGGTGGTCAACCCTTGGAAGGTGGTTCTCAAACCTTTCTCTCCCCCGTCCTCCATGACAACTCTCTTGGCTTTCGTTTTGTTCTTTTTCCCCGAGGATGATTGGTTTTCATCTTGATGCTGATATTAATGGAAGAAGACAGAGGCAGGAAATTAAAATTCACAAAGTGCTTTTGTCATGCAAAACAGTTCATGTCAGCAATTTATGTTCTCAGAGAAAAAAAAGTAAGGATTTTTGATGAGTGTGGCTAAAAGAAATATAGCTAGATATACATATATAAAAAAATAATATATACACATTAACAAAAATTAAATGAACACACACACACACCTTAAGGTGATGGGCGAGTTTATTAACAGAAAATAATGGGCGATAGCAGATTGATTGTCATATGTGAAATTGAAGCAGTTTTAGGAAACATTTCGCCTTGAAGAGACAATGAACCGCTATACGTTGTTTTAAAGTCAGATTCCATGTTTCAAAATTACCATGCATTTATTGCTTTAAGTACACATGTTCCTGTGGATCACACACACACACACACACACACACACACACACACACACACACACACACACACACACACACACACACACACATCCTGTGTCAGTGGACGGACAGTGAGGATGAAATGATCTTAACTGGAACCCATCAGTTACGGACGCTGAGCCGTCAGAAGCTCTCTTAACGGGGACGAGGGGATAGAGGGATGAAGAGGGGATAGAGGGATGAAGAGAAGGTCTTTGAAGCTGCAGGCTCATCCCTCTAGGGGCGATGCCGGGCAGGTGAGCAACCTGCTCTGATTTATGTCTCCTGTGTGTCCCGGTATCTTTTGGCCCGGAGCTTTAAGTGAAACACTTCCTCCCCGATGGCTAGTTAAATACACATCAAGACGTGGCTGCCTGTTCCCAGTTTTAATACCAAATGCCTTTTCCTACCCAGGGGACTCCAGTCAGACCTCAGGTTCCCCCAGTCGCAGCCCCATCCTGGACACAACTCAACAAACCAGGTAGAGGAGCCTGTTTACTCCACAACACGGAAGCCAAGACAAAAAGAGGGGAAAGATACTTGATTAAACAGCGAGACTCACTGCTACGCTACAAATCTCAAGGGGGGAGGGGGAAATTTGTTTAGAATAAGACGGAACAGGGGGAGGCAGACAAAAAAAAGAGAGAAAGGAGAGAGACAGACAGCCCACGACAGATTACTTGTCCAGATGATATGCGAAGGACAGACCGGCCAACAGAGGACTTGCCGAGTGGATGATGCAGCTAGAAAACAAGCCCTGGGCGGGGCCTCCAGTGGAGTCTGGCCACAAGCCTGTGTGACCACAACGGTCGATGAGAAGAGACGGTGGGAGAGAGACCGAGGGAAGGAAGGCTCTGCATGGGGCCAGTAAGGAGACAAGGGCCATCCTGTAGCCCCATAAATAAGGCTACAAATTCTCTACACGAGGAGATTCAAATGAATGTCTTGACACAAACCCCTGGCTCAAGTCTGGCACATTTGTGCGCTCGCTCGCTGACCGCAAACACACACACACACACACACACACACGAACAGGCAGACGCACGCACGCACACACGCACGCTCCCTCCCTCCCCATACTGGCTAACAACTTGTTTTTAACGTCTGTTGGCTCCCGTGGTTCAGTTCCACTCTGAAGCGGACGGGGGAGGGCCCCAGGTTCCTCATTAACAGGATACTTCCTCTGCAAATACTCCTGAGCTACAGACTGAAGCCTGAACGTGTCCGTCAGGAGGCGTTCTGTTGAGCCGTTCACACTTTCACTTAATTGGGAGCAGAAACCAAACAACAAGCCCACCTACACTGCCTGCTGTCAGTCTGGCCGGCAAGAACACCTACACCCACAGACGGGGGAGAGGCATCTTTCCATACACAACCCCACGTGGTCAAAGGACAAGCAAGGGGGGGTGTTGGCATGTACCCTCACGGTATAAGATTGATTAAAGTTATACTTTATAAGGGGACGTATGCAGCTTGTCTTTTCTTTTTACAACACCGGATACCACCCCCCTCTCCACCCACATCCACCCACGGCCCTCAGAACCCTCCCCGTCTCCAGATCTTTAACGGCTGGAGGAGGGAGAAGACATGCGTATCACCCACAGTGGAAGTGGCCCAGACGCGTCTGCGGACCAGAGCTCCCTGCGTGGGTGCCCGAGGACCAAAGCCTTCCTGGTTACTGTAAGATGAGCTCTCCACAGCCTCCCTCCTTCTCCAAGCCTAACTCCATTTAATCTCCATCACCCACCCACTCACACGCCGAGAGCAGGGCCGACCGGCCGGATCAGAAAGCTGGCCGCTGCTAGCCGCAAGCACCATGGTTCTCTCAGAGGGACCATAAAGCCTCCTGCAGCCATGTTAACTCCTGCCTGGTGTTCAGGAGGCCCAGATCCCAAGATTCCACAAAGAGGAGGAAATAGAAAGAGTCCCAGGCATAGATATTTTTTTAAAGTTGGATTGGGGAACAATGCCGCCCCCCCAGCACGACCCCGCTACCAGACAACAGCAGTTCCAGACAATGATTTCACGGTTACAAATTTGTTCCAGTTTGCTTTTGCAATAACAAACACACAACTAGTATTTTTGGTTTAACCCCTTCACTGTCCCCCATTCACCCCTCATAAATATGTTGGTTTCAGCCTACTGGCACAGTCATAGTTGTCGGAAGGACTGCAAAGACGACCGAGAACAGTCTTCAACTGACGTGATTTAAATGGTGTTGGAAGCTGCATGGCAGTTATACACACAAATCAAACACACTTAACTGAAAATGCCTCGTAGAACAGCAGGGTCATTGCAGCCAACTGTTCCTACCCGGGTCATAGCAAACAGCGTCCATTGGCCCACTATAGAAATGTGCTCCGCTCCGCCCAGGACGGATGTCAGACAGGGCTCCCTCATACAGACGCGCTCTAATGCAGCGTTCTTTACACATTTTCCAACGGGGGTCACTGTGGCTGAAAAGACAATGTAAAAGCTGCCACAAGACTAAATAATGCAGCCCTAAATGCAACATTGTAGAAACTGCACTGAGTAGTGGAAAAATAAAAAGAGCAAAATGCCGGCCATGAAACGATGACTCTCAGACACCTGCTGTAGAGTTGTGAAGCTGTGGAGACAGGGGCAAAATCGTGAATTAGCTTTCAGGACATTGTGACCCTACTTGGAGGCTGACATCCGTTTAGAAAACCAGCGGTCAGCTCCTCAATACATTCAGATTTTCATCAATGTCATTACAATAGACACGATTTCAGTACGTCTTTATTAAACAAATTGGTCAAAAAAACTGAGGGGCCAGAAAAAGTATGTGAACTATGATTTTTGGTAACTGACAGAACCATTGTTCGCAATAAAAACCTCAAGAAAAAAAAATGTCTGTAGACGTTCAGAACTGAACAGTTTGAGGGTATTTTGGACCATTCCTCCTAACAGAACATTTTCTGAGGTCTTTTCTGGAAGTCGTGTATGAATGGCTGGCTTCAGGTCACACCACAGCACTTTAAGAGGTCAGGACGCTCACTCAGCCATTCCAAGACCCACAATATCTTCTGTTTATGTTATTCTGAATTGTGTTTGTCATTGTCGAGCTGCTTTAACCTCTTTTCAGTTTAGGTGACAGACTGTCATCCTGATATTCACCCCTAGATGTTTCTAAAACAATTTTGAATTACCTTTCCCCCAAATGATATCCAGGTTTTGGTATCCTGAAACATTCTGATTTTTTCTTGACCAGGCCAGATACTGTTTGTAACCAAATTTTTGTTTTTTTCATAGGCCTCGAACCCACAACTGAATGTCATCACATTGATTGAAACACCTGACCTCAATTTCCCCATAAGAAGTCAATACCCTAGAGGTTCACATTCTTTTCTCAGCCTATGCTGTTGGTTTGACCAATGTGTTCTATCAATCAAATGTATTTATAAAGCACTTTTTATATCAGCAGTTGTCACAAGTGCTTTTACAAAACACCCAGCCTGAAATTTAGCCGCAATTTAGGAAGAAACCTAGAGAGGAACTAGGCTCAGAGGGGTAACCAGTTTTTTTCTGGCTGTAAAGACATTTACAATGAAGACATGTACCAGTAAAGGTGTTTGTGTTCTTTGTGAAATTAAGGAGGTGTCTTTTGTTTATTGTTACAACAGACAGGCAGATTATTCCGGAGAGTTCACAACCTTCGTTTTGCAACCGTAATTTTGCATAAGCAGAAAAATATAAAGTCACTAGATCGACTCCTGAGCTGGCAAGGTTACACATCTGCTGTTCTGTCCCTCAGACAGGCCACTGCCCCCAGGCCACTGCCCCCAGGCCACTGCAGTAAATGAGAACGCATTCTTACCAGATCAACTTACCAGATCAAATTATGGCAAGAAAATATATATTTTAAATATGGCAATACCTAGATTGCAGGTTTTAATAATGACTGGCAAAAGAAGAGAGAGGAGGGACTGAGAAGAAAATTGCTGGATTCTGTTAGATTCAACAGCATGTAGTAAATGCTTCCCCCACTGGGGGATAGTAAAGGGTTAGACTATAAAACCCACATAGGACGATGGACATTTCCTCCAGGGAATAGAAGCTGGGTCATTTCTTCTGGACAAGAGTTCCAGAGAACATAGGCAAGTCAGTTAAATGAAAAAATATTGAAATAATTGAATAAGGAAGAGCAGAGGTTTAAGGTGTTATTCAAAGTAGAGGGGTTATTCAATGATAAACTCCAGTAAAAAAAATGTTTTGCATGATAAGAGCAAATTACCATACAAATTTGCATATATACAGTAATAGTTTTTTGCGCTTTCTGCTATCACTATACTCAAGTCCTGATACAGCTCTGGAAAAAAGAGACTACTGCACTTTTTTCTAAATGTTAACCCTTCTGTTCTTCACTCAAAACCTTCCTTTTCAACTTTGGTTTGGAAAGGAAAGAAAAGAAAAAGGAACAGTGGTCTCTAACTTTTTCCCGAGCTGTATGTGTGATAATATTACTCATTTGTTGTTATAGTGTTTATAATACATATTAACCTACTAGTGGTATACATGTGACGTGCTGGGCTCACAGAGAAGCAGGGACGGTTCACCCTTTGGTGTCACTACGTCTAGACATTTGTGAAACGTGATCATTGCAAACGCTGCCCGAATTGCTCTGACTGTCCGGAAAGTGCTGCTGCTGGTCTGTCAGAAACTGGCTCACCACTTCTGTCAAAAGTATTTTTTTAATAAAATGTTCTAGCTTTAGGAAAGATTTCGCCAATCCATTAACACCCAATCAAATACCAGAGAGAACAGGTAAATATATTAACAAATCGAAGTAACCTTGAATGTGTATATTATTTCGGAGATGTCACTCAAATATATGACAAGCTCTACTTCTGCAGCAGTTTGGTCAATCAGCTCCAAAACACCTGACAGGCCATTTCCTCCTTAAGGGTGCATTTCAATGGATATTATGTCTGCTGAAACCTATGGGTGCTGGTGCTTTGTTTAAATAAAACCATAGAATTTATTGTCGAAATTATTGATTTGAAAGATGCAGTTTGAAAAAAGAAAAAGAAAGTTAGTTCTGAGAGGTGTTTGGATTCAGAATATTTGCAAAAAAGAAAGGATTTATAAGCATGACAGTGTTTGGATTTAGCAGGGAGCAGCAGGCAGCCGTTAAAGCACCTGACCAGTACACAAAAAGATTTCCCGACTCTGCAAGGCTGAAAAAATCTGTCAATCTGTCTTTGAGCAAGGCATTTAGGTCGAAGTTATGGATGGAGAAAATGTGTGAGTTAACACACACTACCATTGAAGTTTTGGGGTCACTTAAAAATGTCCTTGTTTTTGAAAGATAAGCAAATATTTGGTCCATAAAAAACAATATTGATCAGATATACACTCTAGACATTGGCAATACGGCGATTTCTGAATGACATTGATACAGCGTCTATCAATACAGGCGACAATAACTGACTATTTTGTCAAGAATCATAGAGCCAATGAAGTGTCTATCCTGAACAAATCCTAGTATCGCAGGTCAAACTCAGGTCCTACTTTCATGGATAACAAGGAGATTTCTCTAAGTGACCCCAAACTTTTGAATGGTAGTTAATCTGGTCAGAAAAGGAGCACGGTCAATTATATTACATATCACATAATTCACTTCACCCACTAAATATCTGTTTACTGCTATAAACAACGGTATAGACGTACTTTGCAAGATAGATGCAGGCATGGTACAAAACATTAAAACATCAAATAAAATAGATAATTGCTCTACTGAATACACTGTTAATCAAGTGTAAGGTCAGAATGCAAAGTCAAAATGCTGGTACTTATGAAACTGCCTTTAACTAGAGAATTGTCCCTGGGGAATCAACATGGTCAGGGAAATCGAAACTATTTTGATACTGTAACAGAAACAGACCCAGTTATTCACCTTAGATGTGTTTAAAACTGTGGCAGTTGGTTTAGAAGATGTTTTAGCTTCAGTGTCGTTCTTCAGACTTTCATCTGAAATGATGGCGCTATCTTCGTCCTCATCATCCCCCTCTTCCTCTCCTTCACCATCCTCTTCACTGTCACTCCCAGAGTCTTCTAGTCCAGAGAAAACGCTCTCCTCGCTATCTGAGAGGTCGTCTTCATCCTTCAGGAGCTCCCTTTCAGCAACGTCCTTGTCAAAAATTGGGAACTAAAGACATGTATATTTACACGGACTGCCAAAAATCTATGAGCAAGACAGATATGTATGCAGGATAAATATATGTATATATTACACTAGTCTAGCTTCTAGCTACCTGACAGTGGGACATGCATGTCAAGAAATTGCCCAAGAATTAAACATTTTCTTTGAAAAATAAAGGGCTATGCTTTGATTGACACAACATTTGAGTAGAAAAAATCTCGTGTTTGCACATTTTCCTGCATCGTTGATGTTAGCTAGCTTAGCTAACGTTAGCGAAAACTGACCGTTCGTTGCGA